>JABUQX010108286.1:10000-20000 GCA_015478945.1 Trachelipus rathkii | reverse complement strand
TAAAGTTAATTATATTTATATTAATAATATATATGCGTGTGTGTATGTGTGTGTGTATGTGTGTGTTCATCAGTAATATCTATATTTCCAATATGAATTATATCATATAATATTAATTTTACATAACATCGTTGAAAAAACTTTCATTTAATAAAGTTAATTAAATTTATATTAATAAAAGATATTAAATTTGAAATCATTACTTTTATAATTAAGTTTCTTTATTTTAGTTACCTATGTTATTTAACATAACATATTGTTTATATATTTAAATCATTTAACACAATATTGTTTAATATAACATCAATAAATTTTCTTTTCTTACTGTAGATAAAGTTAAAAAAAACGCAAAGCTACACGAGGATGAAAGAAATAAATTTTTAACCTTTACTCTCAAAATAAGTAGTCTGGGAGCATTGTGTTTCCCATGGCAAAGTTAATGAAGATAAGGTACCTGTTGCGCCATTTAATAGGTAAAAACATGTAGTTTGGTAATTTCCATGGTGACACTCTCACAGGTGTTGCGTAGGACTGTGGTGACGTCATCCAAGATAGCCGACATTTCACAATTAACAAACTGCTATATCTCGATCGCTATCTAACCGTTTTTCAATTTTTTTTACCTTGTTGGAAAGGTATTTTTAAGAGCTAATAGAAATATTCTTAGCATGTACTGCGAGAAACCAATATTTTGGTTGATACCTGGTTTTAAGATAAAAAAAGTTATTGTGTTACCCGATTTTGACGTATTTTGATCTATGTCACGCTGCGAGCTCGTGTTGTTTGTTATGTAATATTTACGAATCGTAATTAATGCCATTAGTATAACTATTAGTACTATACGTTTCGAGTATATACAGTTTAATTAATTTCATATATTTTCCTTCAAGATTATATTTGTCATATAAAGCAACCAGTAATAATGGAATGAGGTACTTCAAGTTCAGATGCCACAATCAAAGAGAAAACGGAGCAATTGTATTGACTCTAGTGTCTGTGTTTTGTGTAAATAAAAGGAAAATGAATTACTTGTCATTGAATCAAAACCCTTAAAACATCTTCTAGAAACCCTTGCCAAGCGAAGTAAGTTCGGAGACAAAGAATTTGGGATGTTCATATGAGTTACTTTTTGATATAGACGAACTGACAGAAACAATGGTCATTGGCCTTTATCTTGTTATAAACGGCTCACTTGCATGGTGCAACTAGTAAGATTGGAAGCCAAATATGAAAAGAGACAAGAAGCAATTGACATCATAAATGAACTTTCTACAAGTAACACTTGAACACCATTCACAGGATCGTCCGGTGAACGTGCATAAAAAGTGCATGCTTTTTCTGTAACAAAACAGACTCCAGTGGACATCAATTGTTCACAGTTTCAACCAGTAACGCCGGTGCCAAACTATACAAAACTGTAAACCATAGCAATAATGATCAATGGAAAGTCAAATTATATTAGCGTGTATAGACGCAAGATATGCACATGCGTATGGCATTTCTTATCGCAAAGAATGCTATACAAAGAATGTAAGTGTTTTACGCAAGAAACATCAATGTTGAATTCTAGACAATGAAGTTAGTATAATAGATAGTGTATGTACAGTCGATTTCATAAATTCTCTTTCAGATACTTTAAAAGACGGAAGGTGGTTTCCAAGGCAGAAACAGAAGATGTTTATAAATAAATATGCGCAGCGAACGAGATGGAGAATAAACATGTTATGAAAAAAGAAGGCAATTAAAGCAATCATTGAAGAAGAGCTTTGAGACATGGACGTACAATTTATTAACCCCATCCACAAGAATCAACCACAACGTATATCTTTAAAAGCTACTACTGATGTTGTTCTAACTAAAGCTAAAGAAACCACTAGCTTTTCTGGAAAAATGAAGACCCTCTTTGAAGTGGCACGTATTATATGGAAGTGCATTTTGTCTAGTAACGCGTGGCATTTTCCAAGATCAGTCGACACTACTAAACACAGTAATGTAACGCCATCAGAACTTGATTTTTTTTAAGTTGTGAATTACTGGAAGCAATATCTTCAAAAACGCCGGAGTTTATGCAGAACATGTAGCTCAAAAGACATCAGTACTTTCACAAAGCCTTATGTATGAATGCCTGAGTGAACGGCAAAGCGAAACTACGATGATGACCAAGCATAATCGTGACCACCAGCTACAAGTAGGCGTTGGTTTAAGAGTCTCATTCCAATACTCGCAGCAAACTTCTTGTCCATCTTTTGGGTAGTATAGGTTATTTAGTTGAATACAGCAAAGTTCCAAGCCTAGAGACATCATTAACAAAAGAAGATATGCGCCGAATGGATGAAAATGGTGGGGTGTATATTCCACACGACTTTGTCAGAGGGAAGTTTAAGTATTGTGCAGCAGAAAATATAGTTTTCCTCGAAGATTCTCCTGATGCTAAAGGAACTCTACATGGAACAGTAATGGACTTCTATCAAGAGTGCTTATCTGAATACCAGTCTGAGATGACAGTAGTTTCAGGTCCAGCAACAAGACGCTCATTAACGATTCTTTCTAAATATATGACCACTTTAATGGAATACAAAGGTCTAAAAAACATTAAGCCAACAAACCCAACTTTTATGAAAGACGTACTATATTCGACCAAAGCAGATCTATCAACATATTTCCCTAGACATTTAGTCGTTATTGAACAAATGTATAAAGAGGTCATCAGAACACGCAACGTATTCCGAATTACATAGTGAATCACAAGAAACATATGACATAGAGAGATCAGAAGTTGAATTTTCAGATTCATTTGATCAAACGAATGGAACCACACACATACAAAAATGGTCAGCCTTAATTCAGCGTTACTCAATGTCCCGGAAAGGAAGGTACGAGTATGTGTCCTACCGATAATGCCGGCTAGCCCCACTGATCATTCAGCTCAATTAACCTTTCTCACCCAACTGGAACTTTTTAATAGAAACATCTGTGCAATAATAATTCCAAATGTATCGCGACAGTCACACAACTAATTATGTCACGATTTTATCTTCATTACCGTTGAATTGTGTGACCAGACGAGTTGCACACATCTTTTGCAATCATAAGTGCAATTGGAATTTTTATTGACGGAACTGGAATTCCTGACTTGTGATCAGTTCTGTATGGTGATAACACAGTCAATCAAATTATTTCAAGTAAGAAGTTCAGACGTGTAGTTGAAGCACGCATTCGTACTCTGGTCGCTCTGCAAGATTGCTACTTTCAGTATTTCTTTGAAGAATATGAAAGTTTGAACATTAGTGTTTATTATGAAGTGCAAGAGCTACGAGCCAGATTAATAAAGCTGTTGCACAAGAATGTCTTACTAAAGTGCTCTTGACGATGCAGAAGTGTGATCTTTTAAACAAGATGAAAAAATTTGATGAACAACAGGAAGAACTAAAACCAACATTACAGAATGTTACTATTTTACATTCAGGAAAATGTTGACAGCTTGAACTTAGAAATAAGTGTGCCAGACAATGTTCAGCTTTCAAATACTTTTTTGCATAGATTTATGAATCAAATATTGCTAATGAGAAGTTTGAAAGAATCAGATCCATATATTTAACATGAGTTCGAAAAGGGCAACTGGGTAGTAAATAAATCTAATATACCATTTTGTGCTCTAGCTTGTGATGAGGCACTAGAACACAAAAACAGAGCAATAGAAGTTGTGGGGGGACTGGTTGGAATAGCACAGCAACCGAGTGCTCTCGCTCGCTTTTGTTTAACAGTGCCTGAGTTTCAAAGGGTATCACAAGAAACACTGAGTATGTGTGGTAGTTTATTCAAACCGGAAGCTAGAAAGCACCATTACTATATGGTGAACTGGAGCGTATTGAAATCCTTTTCAATTCGAGGGTTCCGAGTTCATAGGCAAAACAACAAAGGCTGTATTCAGAGAGCAAATCACATCATATATTAGCCGATTTGAATAATTAAATCAACAGGTTTCTATAAAGCATTCAAGTCAGTGAGATTTCTTGATGGATCAGTCAGTCTCTGGACATCTATAAAAAAGAATAAAGTAGAACTATGTTCTACCACCAACAAAGAAATAAAAGTAAAGATTGCTGGATCTTTAATAGAATTGAATGCAGATAGTTCCCTTTTTGCAAGACCTTTGATTGTCGCACGATCTCAACTAGAAATAGACTTCCCCATAACCTTAGGTAAGTATGAAAAGTCGGTTGTTCCTAGATCTATGTTTGCCCAAGATGGAACAATGCACCAATGCCCAGCTAAAAATAAACTAATTCATATCTTGAAGTCTGCTGTGGAATCCGCTGCTAAAAAAACTCTTTACCATCTGTTCAAGCTCACCAAGCAAATAGTTGGGTTGCAATCGTAGAAGGAGTGGGAGAAATGCAGGCTCTTGAAAAAACCATCGCAGTGAAAGCCTGTGAAGATCTTGCTGATATGTTCACAGAAAAATCCAAAGGAAATACTGGAAATATGATGAACTTGATACTTTTTATTAGGCAAATCAATCAAGAATCTTACTAGAGGTAAGAGGCTCCATGAAGGTGTAGCAACATAGTACAAAATATGTGACACCACTGACATTTTAAAGATAAATTTGAAAAAACTACTGCCACACACACTCGTACCAGATATGAGTTAACCACCTACTTTGCACATCAAAATGCTGTCATGACAAGAAAGCAGCAAAGAAATGTGTTGTTTCGTGGCTTACAGAAATTTCTGCGACACATTGCTCTTTGGATTGTTTAAAGAGTAATCAAGAAAAAGCCGACACAAAAATCTTACTACATGCCCTTAACGCCAAAGACAAAGGGGCAATGTTTGCACATGATACAGATATTTTAGTTTTGCTGATTAAATGCTCATATGTAAAGAATCGATGTTCCCCACCTTGTAAATGTTTAGCAAAGAATCTACCTTGAAAAGAAATGTGCAGCTGCAATGTCGACAACTCAACTTGTGATAATTAATAATTTATATCCACCTGATTACACCGATGGAGATAGTGATAAAACTGATGAAACCAATTTATAATCTTCCATTGTATGGGGCATCGGGCATATAAATTTGAGATTTAAAACATTTCTAAAGTAATGTAATGTGGAGCATATTTTACTATAATGTAATTAAAGTCATTTTGACAATTTTTTTTACATATTTCTTACCTTAAATCAAAGTAGTAATCAAAATATTGGGTTTTCGCAATACTTGCAGAATACGTTATTTTTTAGCTTCTAACATTACCTTCCTAAAAAGCTAAAAAAAATTAAAATCGGTTAGATAGTTACCGAGATAAGGCAATTTGTTTATTAGTTGCAATGGCGCCATTCTTGGTGGATGAATGTCAACACAGACATACGTACTACCTATGAGGCGTCACAATAGCATACTGAAGAAACTTATATATAATAATATATTATATATATATGATATATATAATATATATATTATATATATATATATATATATATATAACTCTACTTGTATACTAATCTCTAATCTCTAATCACTAACATACTCCAGGAAGCGGCTTGTACCCTCGTCAGTTGGTCCGCATCTCTTTCTGTCTGGCCCGTAAACTGCGTAACCATAGACGCACTCATAAGAAGACTATTTCTCGGCCCGCCAATGGTAATTTGGGGACAGCCAGTCATCGAGGTAAACACTCTCAGTCAGGGTTTCTCTTGCAGTAAGAACTAGATCTGGCCTTTCATTAGGCTCAAAACTCGTTCCTCCCAGAGCTCTCCAGGAAGATCTTGCTTCATAGGCCATAAGGATTGCCACGCTGCGTCCAGAGTAGATAAAAGCAAAAAGGAAAGGACCGGGTATGCTGCCCTGTCCCACTATGACCGCGAAGAAAAATCTTCAGTAATCCCTGACTGCGCCGTTAATATCCATCCATTATCGAGCAGTACATCACAGATCTAATATATATAGATATATAGTAGATATATATTATATTATATAGATATACTTATATATATATATTATATATTATATAAATATACGATCTATCTGAACGATGGTATGGAGAGTGTGGCTGTTGAGGCGTTGCTGTGTGGCACCAAAATCGGCTTGCCTTAAAGAGTTCAGATACCGACAAGGTTACAGAACTAAAATTTCCTTAAATTAGTCACTTAGTCAGTTTTACGGCGTATGTTGGCGTCCGATAAAGGATGCAAAACATTTTGTTTTCAGTAATTGATTTCAGCCCATATTTGTTATACCGTATATATATTATATATACATTAGATACAATATATTATAATAATATAATATATACTATAATATATAAATATATATAGATATATATAATATATAATATTATATATAATATATATGATATAAGTAGATATTATATTATATAATTATAATATAATAATTATATATATATATATATATATAGTATATATATTATTATATATAATATATAGTATAAGCTATATCATATATATATATAATATATATATATGATATATATAGTATATATATTATATAAAATATGTTATATATTATTATATATATATATATATATTTATATATATAGTAATATAGTATATAATATATATAATATATATATATATATATATATAATATATTAATATATATATAATATAATATGGAATGACAAATATTAGGCTAGAAATCAATTACTGAAAAAGATATATATATATATATATATATATATATATATATATATATATATATATATATATATATATAATATATATATATATATATATATATATATATATATAATATATATCATATAAATATATATATATATATATATAATATTATAATTTATTAATATATATATTATATATATATATATATATGATAATATATAATATATATATACTATATATATTATATAAATTTCAGCTTTTGTTGATGAAACAACCTGTACCTCCTTTCTTATTAATTGTGGTGTTCCTAATGGTTCTGCTTTATCTCCAACTTTAATCCTACTTTTCATCAACGAACTTCTTAGCTTCACTTCTAACTCTGTTCAGTCTTATGCCGATGAATAAACTCTCCATCATTCCACTCATTTCAAATGTGCTCCCTCGTTTGCATCTAGATTTGCCTCTCATCTTCAGCTTTCCAGTTCAATTCTTGCTGATCTGGTCAAGATTTCTCTGTGGGGTAACCGCAATCTTGTGAAATTCAACTCTTTGAAAACTTAACATCTTCAAATCTCCCTCTCTAAAACACATCCCAACTTTCTTACCCCTTTCGATGGCTCTCATATCTCACCTGTAAACAGCATAAACATTTTTGGACTAAACATAAATAGTGAATAGGTCTTCTTCACCCTTGTATGGAACACTGTTCTCACATTTGGTGTGGATCCGGTTCCAACCTCCTTTTGGATATGGTTTGGGCTAAGGCTAAGAGGCTTATAAACTGTCCCATACATTTTGACTCCCTTGACCCTTTTTCTCTTCGACGTGACGTCGGCGCTCTATCTCTAATCTATAGGTATTACAATGGCAGTTGCTCGAGAGAGTTGACCTCTAGCATTCTTCCCCCACTGCATCGCCCTCGTAACACAAGAGGTGTCTTACTTTCACATGAATATTTTGTAAATATTGGAGACTTAAGGATCACTCTTTGTGGGGACTCCTTCTTTCCAGCCACATCTGTTTTGTGGAACTCTTTGCCTTCTATTTTCTCTGCAGTGTTCAATCTTCCCCTCTTTAAGTCCCGCATCTGCGCCCACCTAAGGGAATTGCGTTGGGCAAGGGACTTGGTGGGTTTACTTTCAATGTATCTATTTTTTGCTTTTTTTTAATTTTTTGTTTTATATTTATAATTTTTTGGCCCCCTCCTTTTGAAAAGGGCCCTGCCCGTGGGTGGTGGCATGGTGTAATATATACTCTCTCTCATTATAATTAAATTATTATTAATTTAATAAACATATATATATATATATATATATATAATATATATATATATATATATATATATATATATATATATATATATATATATATATATATATATATATATATATAAATATTATTTAGTGTATTTACAAATCATATATCACCGAAAACACAAAATTCCATTTCTTCTTTCTGCAATAATTTCACAAAGCTTAAATCAATCTCTTTGGCCTTTGGTGTGAGGTCAAAATTCATCCTTTTGCGAAAACTTACAAATCAACTTCTAATTACCTTGAGTTCACAGTTGAAGTTTGCACTGCTTAATCAGATTTTTATGCTAGTTTTGTTACTCTACATTTAAATATTATGCTAGTAATTATTAGCTAGTAAATTTATTCATTTATTTCCTTATGGAGGTAAAAATTATCAAAATCATAACTTTAATTAGAATAAAATAGAATAATAAATAAGAATTAAAGCTTTTTTTTCTCTATTATAAATAGAAAATAAAGCAGAATTATGAAATTTTTGAACTATTCAACTACTTATTTACAAATCACGAGGTTATCTGATTTAACTAAAAAAGTTTTTTGTGAAGTTATTGAACTTATAAAAATAACTACAAAATAAGGCCTCAATCATTGCTATTCTAAGTCAAAGTGAAGATGGAATTAAAATTTTTGAACTATTCAACTACTTATATACAAATCACAAAGTTATCTGATTTAACTGAAGAAGTTTCTAATGAAGTAATTGAGCTTATAAAAATAACTACAAAATGAGGCCCTCAATCATTGCTATTCTACTTCAAAAAGAAGATGAAATTAATTATGTATATCTTCCAAGAAAGTTTATGAATCTCTTGGATGATGGTCGAATTAAGTTTTTTAATGAAAACAATATTCAAATGCAATATATTTGTTGGGAATATCATAATATAAAATTTAGATAATTCAATATTTAAAAGGAAAAATATTATATATAAAAAATTATATTTAAAGAAAAAAAATATATTTAAAAAAATTATATATAATGCAAATATCCATTTCTACTCAATCAACTCCCATATGCTAATTTTACATATATTTTCCCATACTCTCTGATATTCGTTCACCAATTTTTGGGTTAAAATTTTCTTGAAATTGGAAAGATCACATTTTTTATCACATAGTTGTAGCAACTTTGATAATTTATAATGACAATTTAACGAATTCTTTCTCTTTGAACCTTTAATCTTCTGATACGCTTGCTCTAATTTATCATTAAGATCTAATATTTTATCATAATTCTTCTTTATATCTTCATGATTGTTATAATACTTTTTGATAAATTTCTCTTAATATATTCTTGATGAATATTTTAATGGTAAACCCTGATTATGCTGAGTATATTGTGAACGATAAGGTTTATAATTATTATTATTCCATTTTTGTTTATAGTTTTCATCAAAACAATTATAGTCAACTTCTAACAGTTCTTCACATTTATAGCATATACTATAAAATTTTCTACTTGAATTATCCATTCAAATGCTCTAACTTCACATTTAAAACAATAATAATCACTACTTTTAAAAATGTATTTCCTTCCTTGAAGAATAAAATATATTTCCATCTTTATTATATATTTTTTTTATTATAAATGGATTTTTAAAATTTTCTATAAAACTGTCCTTATAAAATATTATGTAAGTAGTAGGGAAACGAGATGTAGCAGACCCTTTTTTTTTACCTGAAAAATTATTCAGTTTCTTTAACGTTTCTTATCAAATTTTACCAGACCCAATTTCTTTTTACCTAAAAAAATATTCAGTTTCTTTAACGTTTTATTTACTAATAAATAATAAAAAGAGTAGTATAAGTAGCAGGGTAACTGCCGAACGAGTGAAGCGAACGTGTACCAGCTCTAGAGGGAATTAAACGAGCGTATATCAGCCTTAGAGCGAGCAAATATAAATGAAATGAGCGAAAGGGGCAGGTGCCACTGGTTCCAATATATATATATATATATATATATATATATATATAATATATATATATATATAAAATCTATAAATTTTTATATAAAAAATATATATATATATATATATATTT
>JABUQX010108285.1:15000-22097 GCA_015478945.1 Trachelipus rathkii | reverse complement strand
ACCGCCCTGTAGTGTCCCCATCATCCTCTTTACAAACTGTTCCATTTACCTCTTCTTTTCTCTTACGTATGCAATCTTTTAGCATTCCTTTTTTCCTCCTTATAATAATTCCAAGCTCTTTCTCTTTTTGATATTCTTCAATTTGCTTTTAGTACGATTCAACCACGCTTCTTGTTAACCTTTAACCGCTTGCATCTCCTCTTCAATCAACCACTCACTGTTATCATTCTGTACTTCCTACTTTAGCACTCCCACATACGTACTTTTCTTGCACTGCTAACAATTGCTTCCTTCATTTGCTTCCAGATTATTCAGTTTCAACTGTGTTCCACATTCAACTGATTTAGCTGCAAGCGCTCTTGCATATTTTTCCATATTACCTTGCTTCACTAAACTTCATCACTCTTAATATTTGACCCACTTCCTTCCGTATCATCCATTTCCTCTTCCATCCAGTCCCCCACTAGACTTAATTTAGCATAGAAGACAACCATAATTATCGATCAATCCCATTCCTAAACCCCTGACTGATTTTTTAACATCGAATACATACTTCAACATCTCCTTCTTCCCAAACACAACAGAAATCTCATATCTTATCGACTGCTTGTTCACTTCTCATTAACGTATCAACGATTACTCATCTCTACCACACCAACTCTAGTATACTTAGTGATACTCTTGTGTTTATGTATACTTAGTGTTATTTACTTACACACACACACCACACCTCCTCCCTTACAGAAATCAATCACCCTGTCTGGCATATCTACTCTCGATCTTCATCTATCTCTACCTCTTGACCACTCTCACACACAAAGCGCTTATACCGGTTACTTCATAGCCAATCTTCTTTGAAGTCGGAGATAGTACTTTTTATCAGCGAGCGTAGCATAACCATCCACAACAACTAGCCAAGGTTGATTTATACCACAGCATTGATAAATTATATATTTCAGTCTGATTCTTTTTTGAAGAATGAATGAATTTAATATATTTTCTAATTCTTATTTTTAAACTTTTCTTTTTCAGATCTTCATATTTCTCTAGTTTGTTTCTGGTCTATTTTTTGTATCATTTACAGATTTTATATAATTAACTGAAACTAATTATATGTGTTTCTCTAAATCTGCAACATTTTAATGATTTTTGTCACTCGGGTTGCACAGAGGAAGAAGATGCTATATAATTTTATAGACAGTAGTATTAGTAGTAGTAATAGTAGTAGTAGTAGTTGAAGTGGTAGTATTGTAGTAGTAGTAGTAGTAGTAGTAGTAGTAGTAGTAGCCAGGGAGTTTCCTCTCCTATTTCTGGTATTTCTGGTATTTTTGCTTTCAATCTCAGAGTTAATATTCTGTCTTCTAATATATATAGATACATCATATATTCCAATGAATGTAAATCATTCCTAAAACCAGGTTTGTTTGTATTTTCAATAAAAGTAATAGTTGTAATATTTTTAAACAAGGAGAAAAACTACCAGACCATAAAAACAAATGACCGCATTTTGTGTTTACAACAAAAAAACGTAGAGTAATATTTTTGCTTTGCAAAAGAGAAAAAATTTACACCCCATCAAGAATATACAACAAGCCACGATGTATTTCCTCCACAGAAACTTCCTAGTTCGAGTCTAGAATATGTATATCAAACACTTCATCAGAAAAGGAGTCAACCTATCCTTCATCAACTGCACAACTCTATTTGTTTCATCCTCACTGTCACTTTTCTTCTAATTTATCACGTAAGAGAAACATGAATTTAACTTGTAAAAAAGTGACAATTTCATAAAACATTTCTCTTCGTCTTACTCGTTTTGATGCTAGTAAGCTTCGACAGTTCAATGTACAAAACATCTGACAGATTTAGGTGGGAAGTTAATATAGACAAGCACTGGCCCTAAAAACAAATATTTAAACAGTATATTTTCTCACTTCTCCTGTTCCTCAAAAGCAGACAGAATATCAAACTCAAATATAGTAAAACAATAAAATAATGGCTAAACAGCCACCAATAAAAAACTGACTTATATATAGTTCTATTATTTTTTAGTTCGACAAATTTCAGGCCATCTAATACCAAGATTATTTTAGTTCCAGATCCCTGTCTGTCACATAACTTACTTTATACTTAATACAGCAAATAACATATTATTGATACGAGAGAATTTGACGAGCACTCCTTAGATCTGAGAATTTTTAATCAATAACGGCTTACTATATTAAACTTCTTGTGGGACAAATTCTTTTATCTCTCAGACAACAAAAGATAATAAAACTAGAAACAAACTTAGAAACATGACATATTACTGGAGACCTGTATAAAAAACGCTCAAAAAAAATATCTTATATATATATATATATATTATATAAAGATAAAAATTAATAGTGTGGAATAGAGTGTTAGATTAATATATAAATATATGGTAATTATAAATAATAAAATGAAAAAAGGATTAGTTGTACAATATAATAAAAAAGATATATATATATATATATATATTTATTTCAAAAAATGTAATCAAGTGCTATATTCTATATGATAATGTAAATATCACTTAACGCACCACATCAGTTTATGATATATATATTACATTACAACCAAGTTACATTAATCATTTAATCATACATACATATTATCTCACTTTATTTTGCATATTATTTATTCTTAATTTACACGTCGGAAAAAGAGTAGTTAAAGTTGAATATGAATATAATTGTATACGAATTTTTTATGATCATGATGCTGCATTTGAGCATGAATTGCATATTTTCTTACTTAACAACACACACTCTAAGTTTTACTTTACTTCCATCAGTATATATATCTCTCTGTCAGAAATATATATAAATATATTCTATACTTAAAAATATTATATGTTATATATTATATAAAATATATGTGTCGGATATAGAAGGATGAGAGTCCACATTATATATATCATAGCCTTTATAAATATAGTATTATTAGACAACCTGCTATTCAATAGTTAAACCTACATTGTACGGTATATACTATTAACAGAGAGTCAAAGCTATTATCAGAGGTTAAAAAATTAACTGCGAATTATCATAAGTCGATATGTTCGTCAGCCACGCTATACTGAGAGATAATTGAGATAAAGAAAATACACTATCTCAAATGTCTTTCAATAAGTTCTCCCTACAATAAAAAAACTTTCTATTAAATGCTTACGATATTATGCTTATAAAACATTCCGTGACACAACATATCCACCGAAAATAGCAACCTACAATTAGTGTCGTTCTGATAATAATGATTTAAATATCACCTGAGCTATTTGCTATGATCTCATTATAGGAACCCAACACAAACACCTACCAAACCCTAGGAACTAGAATCTCCTGAAGTATTCCTTCGTAGAGAACTCCTTCATCCTCACCCTACGAACTATGCAATTTGTGCATGACTCTACATGAATCTAATACATTCAAGTACTTTTAAGAGTTCAATGCTCACCTCGAATAAACCAATACGTTGATGTGTCAAGGCAATCCATCTAATCTCATATTTTCGTCTGCCATTGAATCGTCAAAGAGAAATGTACTTCCCCCCTCCTTTATTAGAATTCTATTACCTTCATCGTATGATGAGCTATGAGTGGCATTGTTCTAGACACACGCACCGATTATATAATCAAACACTCTCTTACATTAGTTATAATGCCGTATAATATGTAATGATCACTTGCTAGTGACCGGACGCAAAACAAGCTAGATTATTCCTTATATGGAAAACATATCATTTAGTAAAATTAATATCATACTTCGGTTTATCTCTTATTACAATCTTTGATTATAAAAAATAACCAGAGCAAAAACATTATAACAAGAAATATAAAGACTGAGATTAGCCTGAGATAAAATAATATTTAAGGAAATAGAAGTATAACCTTCCAATAATTAATTTCTTACTACCTATTCTATTCACATTTGCTGTGTTTGACTATTCGTCACTTCTCTAATCATCACCATCTACTCTCATGCTCTCTCCTTCTGTCTCTCTCTCTCACTCCACTCGCAACTCTCTCTCTCTTTTTCTCATTATGAATGTAGTGGAGCGGTTATATAAGAGTGTCACTCTAATTCTACTGTCACTCTTGGAAATTTCAGCGTAAATTGTATTGAAATAATATATTATATATTATTCATAATTTTATGCTAACCTTACACTAAACAGAACAGAGATATATTCATTTTATGTATATATAATTACATAACATCTTTCAAAAATATATGTTATATTAAATTTGCTATCGGCATTTGCCATTTAGCATTGTCATGCAATTTGCATCTGGCATTGCATCTAAGCATTATCTAATATATCGCAATATTATAAGATAAAATTTATTCGCCCAATTCACAATTGACATCACGAATATCATTTAAATATATATTAATATATTTATTGAAAATATAGGAATATTTATGCTTCTTCCTCTCTCTTCCTCCCTCCTCTTCTCTCTCCTATATAATAATTATTTAAATATAAAAAATATAAATAGAATATAAATAATAAAAATTATTTATATTATATATTATATTCTTTTAGTTCTCACAAGATATATGTATGTGTATATGATGTGTGTGTTTATATATTATATTTATATAACATATATATAATATATATATATATATAATAATTATATATATAATATATATATATATATCAGTATGTGTGTGCCGTGTGCAGTGATTTTGTTGTTACCGAAAGAAGACTGTATTCATCAGTTTCACCGAAATATGGAATGAATATGAAGCAGATTGAAATGAAATGCAATAAATACTATGACTATTATACAAATCATTTCATCCTCGACGTACTTGAGAGACTGAAAGTCAAATAATAACTTATACATTCTAACACGCACACAAAACAACCATCAGGCAGATAACAAAATCAAAAAACAGGCTCATAACTACTAAACCCCACACGTACAACTTTGATAAAAAGATGAGAAAATAAAATTACACCCAAGTAGGATCTAACAGTAGCGAACCTTGAACATTAGAGGTTTCTCTCTATATTCTACAGTGACTAAGGAGATTCTGAGCTTTTAGTATCTAGGGAAAGATAAAACAGCTTAACGGCTAATCCAGACATTGCTTCAATTTTTAATAAGATCTAAAAACAGTTTAATTACATGAGACATGACCAAGAGAGAGAGAGAAGAAATATAATCTTTAAATGAAAGTCAATAATGTGAAGAAAATATAATATAATAGAAAAAGATAGAGATATGAAAGATGAGAGATAACGTAGTGTTAATTAATGCATGCTTTTATGATAGAATATGATAGAATATATATAATATGAATATGAATAT
This sequence comes from Trachelipus rathkii, assembly GCA_015478945.1. Lineage (NCBI taxonomy): Eukaryota > Metazoa > Arthropoda > Malacostraca > Isopoda > Trachelipodidae > Trachelipus > Trachelipus rathkii. The sequence goes on along the minus strand of JABUQX010108285.1, from coordinate 16,750 downwards.
GTATATATATCGATATATAGATAGATATATAATATATAATAATATGAGAAGAGAATATAGAATAGGGTATAAGATGAATAGAGATATATATATACCTAATAGTTTAAATACTATATATAGTAAATAATTACAAAGCATATATATTATAGAATTCAAAATTACGTAGACAGATAAGGATAAGATGACTACTAGATGATATATGAATATATATATATCATCGTTAAGGATTATATAGTGATTTCCAAAACTCGTTGAGGATGGGAGGTGGGAGGGGATAACAAAATGGAACAAGTGAATTTTCTATTGATTATGACGATTGGAATGGCAATACATTCGAATATATTATTGATTAGGTGACGTGTTATTTACTCAATAATTGTTATAGTGTGTATATAGGTGAAACTGTTGATTTGAAGAGACTTTATCAGCATTCTTACAGTCTCAGGATGGGAAGTAATGGAAGTGTCTTCTTTAAACATTAAACTATTTTTCACCACATTGTTAATATTGCTGGTGAAATGTCTTTGGGAACTCAGAATCAGAATATTTGCGCAATCATTTCTTATAAACAATGTTGAGAATTTTAATATTTGTAAATCTTCTGTTGAACTGGAAAACTTAACAAATAATATTTATTAAACCTATATAAGGCACATTTTTGGATTTTTCTCCTCTGTTGTTTATAAGACATATATATATATTTACCGTTCAGTTATTGCTACCTGGTTTTCTTCAACAACGGCGTAACTAAAAAAAAAAAAAAATTATTATTTTTTTAATTTATTTATTTATTTTTTTATTATTATTATTTTTTTTATTAGAAAGGCATTTGAATTATGAAACTGTTATTGAAAAACTACAGGGCAGCTATATATACACTATAGCGCCCTCTCGTGGGGAGATATAAAAGTTGAGCTATGTAACCCTTACAGTTCAAAACACAAATCATTACCAAATCTGTCTCATTAACTAAAATCTCATACATAAACACCTGCTTTTATAATTTAGGGGCGAGATATTGCAATGCAGAGGAAGTAGATGGGGTAAGCGATATTATGTAGAATAATAACTATGTAGGCAAAAGAAATTTCATTTGAAATAATCTGCCAAAAGTTTAGAATGATGAGAGAGGATTGGACAGCAAGCAAGTGGTGCTGAGCAACTAGATTGGAGTATTAGACATTCTTTTGCGTAGAATTAAGGACATATAGGTACAGGGGTCGAGCGTATTACTAGTACACTGTTTTGTCAAGTTGTAGGATACAAAAGGCGACTTCAAAGGTATGTAAAGTGGTGTTGTAAAGAATAATTTTTCACCTGCAAATATTCACAGATTTGATTTGAAGAGGAGAGGAGAAGAGAGAGGAGATTAGAGGAGAGAAGAAGATGAAGAGAGAGAGAGAGAGGAAGAGAGAGAGAAGATGAGAAGGAGAGTAGAAGAGAGAAGAGGGGATGAGAGAACGATGGGAGACGAGAGAGAGAGAGAACTTGGTTAATTAGATTCACACATGTGCAATCAAAACAGGGATGCAAGCGGTTTCGGATAGCTGTTGGATTTTCGATTTGGAAGTATAGAAAGGAATTTGAGAGCTGTTCAACATATGAAGCCACATATGTTTGGCATGAGTAATAATATATAATATAGGTAATATATATATAATATATATAATATATATATATATTATATATTTATATTATATTATAATATATGTATATATATATATATATTATTATATATAATATATATATA
>JABUQX010108285.1:0-10000 GCA_015478945.1 Trachelipus rathkii | reverse complement strand
GAAGCTTTATATTTTGACACATACTATAACGCGATAAAATAAGATTAGAAATAAGCAAATGAGTATCCTTCACTCTCAGCAGTTAGTATAAGTTAAATTTATCCTTTGACACCGATCTTGTCGTGGTTTCTCAAATCTTAAGTTCCATATCACAAGTTGTGAAAAACTGCTGTATATTTTTTATTGTTTAAGTCAATTAATTTTGCAATTCGTTGTAGGAACCACAACCTCGCTCATTGAATTCGCTAAGTTCTTCAAATCATATATCCTTTATATGATAGAGAAAAAAAAGCTTTACTTAAGTGGTATTTATACCTAACTCGGTATGCTGTTAGTGTTCTTTACAAATGTGATGAAAAAGTATTTTCTAAAGATTTCTTAACTATAATACGAAAATCAGATTTCGTGGGAGGATTCTCTTGCATTTGCTTCAGTTTTTGTTTTCATTTTCATTGTAAATAGAAAAAACAGTGAATGATTATTATTATTTTAAGAAATGTAAGTCACTTACCAAGGGTTAATAATACTATATAATATTATATAGTATTTTAATGTTAAATATTTTTGAAAATCAATTTTTGATATATATAATAATTAAATAATTATTGAAGAAATGATAAATGAATTTTTTATTGTACTATTACATTTTCTGATTTAATATAATATAATATATATGTATTTACTTTTACATTAATTTTTAGTCTCATTTTTATTTTTCGAAACTGTTCTAGTAACCCTTAATAAAGAATAAATATATCATGTATATTTTAATATTTTAATTGTTAAGTATTATAGGTCAAGTATATACATAATTTTCAAGAAGGTCAATGATAGCAATAATATTTTCAACATAAATTAGTGTCAGTTCAAAAGCAAATTTATGGTAAACTCATACTTTGAGAAATATTTATAAACTAAATAAACTTCTTGCAGACTTACTATGATGGAATAATTTTCAAAGGTTTTGATGATTGCTGTTATTCCAGAGCATGCATCAAAAAGTTACAAATAAGTTATTCATATCTAAATAAAATTATTATATGTTTATAAATTAATCAATAAAGTAAATAATGATGGTTTTTATCATATTTTATTTTAATTATAGTTAATTGTTTAAACTATTTCATTTAATTGATTGTTTGTAATATAATTATTGATTATTAACTATTATCGTTAAAACCACTAAACAATTGGTTAAATTCATAATTGATATAGTATACTCGTATTATCTGTTGTGTTTGAAGTAGGCCACGGAAAAGTTTCAATATAAAATGACTTATATTGTTTGGGAATTTAGTGTGTGACTTTTGGGATGTAGTAAAACTTTTATTTTTTAGTGGGAAATACTAGGCTTCTCCACCATAAGCTTTTTAGTGAGGGAGCACCGCATTATCCTGCTTCTTTAGTCTGAAAATTCTCTTGAATAGACTTTTGTGTTCGCAGAAGCTTCAACACAACCCTTCAGGTCTTCAATTAAATTTCGAGTAGTACTATGCAAATTATTTATATTATTTCTATCTTTTTTATTGTAGGATTTAAACTAAGAACCCAAGAATAGAAAAACGGTATTTAATAATCAATTACTAGATGGGAATTTTGCAAAAATAGTTGCAACCACACGATGTGTGGTTTCGTTTGCTAAAAAATACAGCTGTAACTGAACCTCAGTACTTGCGCACTTGAACAGTTTTGATTTAAGAACCCAAGTAGAACTATGTCATTAACTATTTATTATCTCTTTTCTTTCTGATTTGCTTCAATTTGAAACTTATTTTGGAATAATAAAAACGTTTTAGTAGATCATTACTAATGGGAATTTTGCAAAATTAATCATCTAACAACTTCCTGTAAATTCTGCTTTTTCCTCCTCTTATTCGACACAGCTTGTCCCTCTGATGGTTCGCTGTTTGCTAGATTTCCAACTGAACAAAGGCCAAATCTCTTCGGCTCCCTATTTTCCTTTTCAACTCAACCCTGGAGCCCCATTTCTGATATTCCTCTTTCCTTATATTTTATGATTATTTAAAATCCCAAATCCTAATAAGTATTATTTGTTATTGTTAATAGGATTATTTGGGCGTTTAAGTTTCACCCTTTTCATGCTGCACCCCATTCACTAGTTGTCAACTTTTATGATTTTGAAGAAATATACATGTGTTTGTTGATTGGGAGTCTTCAATCGAGATTTATCCTTACTGCTGCCAACACTTACATCAACACTCCCATCTCAACAACACCTCAATGGATACACTGTGGAGATTTCATAGCTCTTAATAATATTACCAAACGATACAGATTTCTGATCCCGCATTTTCAAAGCCTGTCCCAACGCCTACATCACTCAAGTATATTCTCAAAAATTGATCTTCAAAAGGCATATCATCAAATCCCAATTCTCCCGGACGACATAGAAAAAACCGCAGTCATCACTCCTTTTGGTCTCTTCGAGTTTTTATCCATGCCGTTTGGATAAAAATCTCGGAAGCTACATTTCAAAGAGTGATGGATTCAATCTTTAGAGACCTCCTGTTTTACATATTTGGACGATTGTCTTATCTTCTCTACTTCAAAAACTGAACATGAAATTCATCTCAAACAAGTTTTCCACCTTCTTCAAGAAAACATTAAAAATTTCATTGGAAAAGTGTGAATTCTACCAGACTTCACTAACCTTTTACGGTTACAAAGTCTCTTCAGAAGGATTGACACCTCTAAAAAAAAAAGGGAGCAATCACAATTTTCCCCTTCCACCATATTCAGATTCACTTCGAAGATACCTCGGAATGCTAGGGTATTACAGATGATTTATCAATAATTTTGCTAAAACGGTTTTTTCACTCTCGGAGAAGGCAAACTTTCGCCCTAAAGATAAGCCCATCAATTGAACTCAAGAAGAAATAAAATCTTTTCAAGAAACTAAGGAAGCCCCTCGAAACGCAACAACACTTTCATTTTCCTTACCAAACGTAACTCACCTACAATTAGTAACAAACAGCAGTCAAACACCAATAGGAGCAGCTTTACACCAGATGGTTGATGGCTGACCTGTTCCCATAAGATCTGGTCCAGTATAGGCTGCCTCATTTAGAGATAGTAAAGAGTTAGATTTAAGAGAACAGTTAAACACAGGCCTGACCTTTGTTGATACTTGTTCATAGTTTATTAACAGCGTCTGTGAGGAACCCAAATAATAAAAAAAAAAAAAAAATTTTTTATTACTCAGAGGGAGATACTCTGAACTCTTCAATAATACTATCAACTAATTGTTGCTGAAAGACATCATCATAGGCTTTAACTAAATCTTTTCTTTCTAAATATTCATGAACTCTATTAAGCACTGCAAGAGCAATGTTATAGTTTGATGGCAACAAGGGATGTTTATCTTCAATCCATGGAAGATCTATATGATATTTTCCATCTTTGAACTCTCCATTTATACCAATTTTGACTTTTTTCAATACTTCTTTTCAATCATCTTCATGTTTCTAATTTGTTATGCATCCTTCAATACCTAAGGACTCTAATTTGAACATGTTTTGTAATCCTTGCTCTACCTCTGAATTAGTTAGGATATGACTTAAAGGATTAAAATAAGAATGTACAGGGTTTAAGATGCATTAACCAAAGTATGGTTAAACTTTGCTAAGTGATTTTGATTCTTGATATGATTATGATTTTTGATGGTTGAAACAATTGACGGTGGGGGTGCATCAATAAGAGCATAAATGCACACACACACTCACACTTATTCTCGATCTACTCCACTTTATATTAAAAATTTAGTAAAAATTTTTCCAAATGGAATAATAGAACTATCTCTTAACTTAAAAGGAGATCCACTCATACATTTAATCAATTCTAGTTGAGGGAAATTATCAAATCAATGCCTATTAGGGCATCCAAATCAAAATATGAGTTATTAGACTCTTTATAACCAGAATCAGACAATTTGTAAGATTTATTTCTTAAATTAATTAGAGCCTGATCTACGAACTTAATCTCATAACTTAATTGAAGATCCTCATCAACCAAGAGAGGAAGGGTGAAACAAGACTGGTCCATATATACATCAAGAACAGTCTCCTTCAGACTGCGGGTGGTAACACCTAAATAGGTTTTTATATCGTATTGAGTGCTTTGATGATTCTCAACAGATATGAGTTGGTCAAGAATTCTTTTTAGAAAGGTAGGACCTCCGTGAGCCACAGTCGACTGGGCATCGAACAGAAGCTGAAACTTTACCTCTACCAACCCTTATAGTAATTGATGGCAACAAAAATAAATTGTTGGTACTTTGGCTAAAACTAAGACACACATTTGTGAGAGAGGAACTTTTTCTTTGCTTACAAAGTGCTGTAATATGAATTCTTTTATTGCAAACTTGGCAACTGAAAGAAAGTTGCTCCTCAAGTCCAGGACACTGATCTTCATCATGTTTAGAGCTTGAACATTTGCTGCATAGATTTATCTCATGACACCTTTTAATTCTTAAATCATACGTTTGATAAACATTGCAATTGGTCATCACATGACCTTGGGATGAACAAAACTTACATGATGTTTGAAATCTTTGATTTTTAGAAGAAAAAAAATGGCAAGAATCAATACTAGAGAGAAGCTTCATTTCCACCAACTTCATTAGTCTGAGTTTTTAAATTCTGCAAAGCAGAATTGGAGTCAGGCCTATTATTAGATTTTAAGGACTCATTTGTCCTTTGATTTTCATTATTTTTAAACTGATAATTAGGCTTATCCGAAGTAATTATTTTTTAAAAATTTCGAATAAGTATTATGGGGAGGAACTGGATTGAAATTTTGACCTTTATTATGATTTGACGTTTCAACAAATATTTTTGATAACTTCATTGTAGCTGTTAATTATCTGATTTAAATCAAGGTAATTGGTATTCAACTTGCGAGTAATTTCATTTACTACCACATTAGGTAATTTTGATAAAACTATGTGGCTAAGTACTACTAATCCTGTAGACTCCTCAAGATATGTGAGGTTATAACTCTCAAGTCCATATATATATATTAATAATCTGATATCATTTAAGTAAACCCTGGTCGCATTATACCTTGGGTCAAATGAAGGTTTTAGCTTGATTATTTTTTTTTAATGATTTTCATCAAGTGAGAAAATTTTCAGTGTAAAATTCTTTATACTAAACGTTCAAAGAGCGCTTATTATAATTATTGTCACTAATAGAAAGATTCTGAATCAGAGTGTAGCATATCCCTTTAATTTATTTTATAAGCAGTGAAGAACAATGGATTACACTTTAAATTTTTCTGATAAAGTTAAGCATCTCTGGTATCTTTTTCATTAAGATGATAGGTTTCAAAACGTATCTTTTTATTACCCTCAAAGAAACCACAATCTATAGCTTTAAGAACAGATTCACTCAAATGAGAGCAAGTATTTTTTGAGGGGTTGAATTTTAATCCCCGCCTTTAAATTTTAATTCACTTAATTTTATTTTAATCGGCATGTGCGTACTGAATCTGACTAACACAATCCTCATATAGAAACTCAGAATATAGGGAGTCAACTTCATTGATCATTAAAGATTTTGTTGCTGTATGTTGTTCCGTGATCTCTCTCAGCAATTTATATTTTAACAAGGATTGATAGGCTACTACAAGTAATGCTATTTCCATAATAAATGCATCCTGTATCTTTATTATTAACCCGTATTGCCTACTCTCTATCTTACTAAGATAAATATCTTTACTTGTGCCTTGAGGGATGAAATGCCTTGAATATGCTTAGATTTTTTATTAACACTATCAAGAAGGGCTTGTATCTCTGGGCCAGGAAATTTTCGCTGAAATTTTTGGCGTAGAATTGACCCAAGGACAAAGGAACTTGAAGAAAGGGAAAAAATGAAAAGATAGATGCCTACTTCTCTGGGAAAATATTTAGATCTGAATTTTGAAAAGGTCTAGAAGACCTAAAAAAAAAATTAAATTTTGAAGCTAAAATTGATCCTAGGCTTACAAGGCCTAACTTTGAAATTGAAATTCTTTGAGGATTAAATGAAAGATGAACTTTAGCACCAGGACAAATATGGGGATGTGAATTTGAAAATGTCTAGAAGACCAAAAAAAAAATTAAATTTATAGGTTGAAAGTTATCTAGGCCTACTAGGCTAAGCCTAAGTTTGAGCTTGATTTTTTTTTGCGGGGGAAAAGCACTAAAAGGGATGGTTTAGGTAATGATGCATTTGTTATCTAACTCTCATACCAAATTTTGAATTAATTACACTAAGGACTAACTAAACTTACGACAAAAACACCAATAGTTTAGTCTCGATAGGCCCATGTGGCTTCTTAAACGTCTCTAATATTTTCATATGTTCAAATAAACCCTTCTTAATTTTAATAAATTAAACTTATTTTAAGTTAATTTCGCTAACCTAATAATACTTGTACCAAAATATTCATAACTGCCTATTAAGCCTCGGAGTTTGGGATAGAAATTTATTAATTTGCAATAGATAGGCACGAGGCACGAGTATCAAGAACTTGCAACAAAACCGTTCTTCGAGACCCATATATTATAAGAATTACAACATATTACGGAAAAGTTAATTTTTTTAAAGCAGAATTAAATAATGAACAAACATGAATTGAAAGATTATTATTTTAAAACTAAAAAAAATAAACTTATATATGTACAATTGTTGTATCACATAAGTCTTACCTCTGATTGTTGGTTGTTCCCCCACAAGACCATACCTTTATGCTCTTGAGGAAATTCTTTTGTAGCTCCTAAAACAAACTCAGCCTTTTGCCTTGTAAAATTAGCACTTACATTAACTTATTAGGGTAAATTTGGATGATAGTAGAAGTAAAGACATAGTAGAAATATTACTAGTTACTTAAACCAATGTATAATTAATTTTTTCGGCCATCTTGTGAATTGCATGTGTGCTTTGTACTGTTCCCGGCAAAATTTCCCGCGCGCAAAAAAAAAATTAAAACATTTTAAAACTGCTCAAATGAAATTAAGAAAGTTTATTTTAAAACAGTCTTAGCAGTTCTTAGATATTTTTTAGGTATTTTATCGTGGTAGGATTTTTTTTCAGGAAAATGGCTAACATATTTTTTTATTAATATTAAAATTGTTACATTTATTTTGTCTCGGAATTGGCATTAAATTTAGGGCATCCCAATTGAAATTTTGTTTTTCTTTGACATTTTACGTTACATTATTAAAAAAACCAAACAAAACGCCCTTCCTTGCCAATCATGGACATAGTGACGTAAGTCGCTCATGGAAAGAAAGCCCTCACTCTTTTTTTTTGTTGTTGAAGGTAGGGACACCCGATAGTTAAAAAAGAAAAAACTCAACATTTTATCTCGAATCCTATATATCATATATATATTTAATTATTATATATTATATATTATATATATATATATATATATATATATATATATATATATATATATATATATATATATATATATCATATATATAGGTATATATATATATATATAGAGAAGAGAGAGAGAGAGAGAGAGAGAGAATGAGAGAGAGACGAGAGAGAGAGAGAGAGAGACGAGCAGAGAGAGAGATGAGAGAGAGAAGAGAGAGATAGAGAGAGAGAGAGAGAGAGAAGAAAATGTGCCTTAGAAGATGCTTGTGAAGATGAGAGAAATAAATGAAGTACGTTGAGATTGTTTGGGTCATGTTGGAAAGGATGGATGATAGTCGGTTGGTTAAGGGATGATATAGTATAGTGGTGAGTGTGATGCCAAAACTGACCGGCTGTGAGATCGAAGAAAAAGTGGATTGATTTCCTGTAAAGGAATGCCTGGAGCTGATATTATTATATAAATATATATATATATATATTATATATATATATCATAATTATTATATTATATAAAGAGCTAGTCAACTCAACGCAAAACACACACCACAACCACCCACAACCCCCAACAGTCCCAAACAAGATACCAACCTGAGGAGTCTGCGGAGTGAACACCGACGGGACATCGACGCAGCTAGAACTAGGCCGCCTCCCCAACAACAACCCAAACCCCAACAACCCAACAACAACCCCAAAAACGAACAACACAAAACCACGAACAAGGCCGTACAAATATATATATATATATAGATAGTAGATATATATATATGATATATATATAATATATATAATATTAGTACTTATATATATTAAGATATATAACCTATATATATATATATTATAATGCTGTTTCTTGTCTGAAACAGAAAAGTGTTAGAAGAATATGACACAAGTCGAAGAAACTGCTCAGGAAAACCGAGCCCTCTACCGCCCCTTTAGACCATTTAGGATAAAACTATAATATATAATAGATATATAATATATATATATATATACCTATAATCTATATATATATATATATATATAATACTAATATTATATATATATTATATATACTATATATTATATATATATATATATATAGGCCTATATAGTATCCCAGGTGGCATACCTGGGTGGATTATATCGGAAGGACGGTCCGCAGGTGCTTGTATACAGAGATCACATTATAGGATAAACGAAGTTAGGAAGGAGATGGCACTTGGGGCTCTACTGTGCTATTTCCTTTGATTGAAGGGTGTATAGGGTAAAAACAGAATTAGTTACGATGGAGTGTTAGCAACCTATATTGCTATACGGCGCAAAGACATGGTGTACTACCAAGAGGCATGAACAGTAGGATACAGCTTAGGCAAACGGAGATGAAGATCTTTGAGAGCAATAATTTGGAAAGAACTAAGAAAGATAGAAAAGGAATGAAAAAGTCGCATGAGTCGAACCTGAAGCTGCACACCTCTCGGTCCCGAGGAAGGATAGAGTCGGCAAGACATCAGATGGTGGGGAAATTTGGGAAAGGCTGCAGGAGGACAGGCTGGGCGAAGAAACAGATGGGAGTGGGGGACGCCGGATGGAAGAAGATTCAGAGGAAGACCAAGGAAGAGACGCGTCTGAGTCCTGGCAATGTCGACTGCGAGTCATCCGTGATCGAGACTGTGAGCGCACTCATCGTGGAGCGGAAAATACAAGGCTACGAGAAAAGGCTTGCTGACGTACACGCGTTACAGACTCGGCACACATCACTCCGCCCGCTAATCACTCACCCGCTTTACACAATGGCTGTATCTCATGTAGAGTGGGTCGATAACCAGTTGGGGGAAAGGGAAAGAGCCGAGTGCTGGACAGACCCGCATTCTGAGTCCACTGTTGGGTCGTAGTGGAGTAATGACAGTCAAGTAGATCACTATACTAATCACTAATTTATACATATATATATATATATATATATATATTAATATATATTGATAATATATATATATATATATAGTGGATCGTTATGTGTAAGAGAAATAATTATACCTATAATATATTATATATATAGTAATATATAAATATAGATATATATATATACTACGCCTGATTATATATATATATATTGCAGATTATGAAAGGAAAATAATGTTATAAAATAAAAGAAAGCATTTTCGGAAAAATCGTTGATAATCTGGAGCAGGAAAAATATCGGAAGTTAAATCGCAAAAAAAAATAAAAAGTTTTATTCAATACGACTGAAATTCGCAATTAATAATATTGTATAATGTTTCAGATTATGGAGTACGACCTTGTGATTGCGCGTCGATAGATTTTAGGAAGGCATTATATATTTAGCAACAATCTTTTGAGGTTAACATTGAAAAGCAAAAGTCTATTATGAAGTGATGGACAATATTATAAGCAGATTTAAAAATCTGATAAACAGTCATTCTATGCAAATAAGTAACACACGTAATTAGAAAAACATAATTTCTTTTTGCTTTAGGCCTATCAAAAGATAATAATGATTGAATTGGAGTTTATTTGTTGAATGATTTGTGTCTACATCCGGACTTGAAGTACGTTTTTGAAGTGAAAAATATATTAAATATCTTGCTGCTTTGTCAAAAACAATCCTCAGTATT
>JABUQX010108284.1:0-14478 GCA_015478945.1 Trachelipus rathkii | reverse complement strand
TATTAAACAGAACAGAGGTGACTGGAAATATGGAGGTATCACAATTATACAAAATTTCATGCGAAGACAATGAGCCATTTGTAAAGTTAGGACGTTGTAATGTTTGTGTCATAGGAGTAGTCATCTTCCTCGAGTACTTGAGGCTGTAATATCTATAGTGCACTGCAAATAATGTAACAAATCGGTGAAACCATTTTCTTTCTAATATGTCTTTTAGGGGTTGAAATTTTTTTTTTAATATTTATACCATTTGTCCTATATATTCGTAAGGTTATCTTTAGAAGTGTTTCAGTTCTATTAATAATTCTAGTAGTATTCCTCGTCCTTTGAGGAGAGCTCGTGTTACTAATCCTTCTTAGTCTCGCCGTTCCCTAATTTAATTCTCAGAGGTGAGAGCTATGCTCATTCTCTCATCCTCACTAATGGTAAAGTACACGTGTACTTTATATATATATATATATATATATATATATATATATATATATATATATATATATATATATATATATATATATATATATATATATATATATATATATATATATATATATATAATATATATATATATATAATATATAGTTATAATATATATATAGGGCCAAAAAACTTGCTAAGTGTGGTTCTTTTGTGAGCAAGTCCACATATAAATATGATGGGCGTTTAAAAATCCATATTTGAGCGATGTATTTAAATTTAACAAGAATAAAAAAAGTGCCCTTCTTGTTGAGATACGCTTTCCTTTTCGTAAGTTCGTATCAATCAGTAGTTACGGACTGTTCGCGTTTACCTCCCTTGCCGAATTCTTCTTTTGGGAATTCTTGTCAATCGAGATGGAGTCGCTGTCTTCGCGGTCTTATCCTGAATTTTACCTTCCTTGCTGGAAAATCTTTCTTAAAAGTTCTGAGAAGCAAGTACTAGAGAGAATATCTGGAGTAGTTCTATTTCTTCAGATGTCTTCTGACTCCTTCCTGATTATTGAGTATCTCAATAAGGCGGGTATAAATGAATTATAGTAATTAGTTACAAAGATTCCTCACATTAAATTTTAGCTAAGTATGAAACATGAAATAAAATTTAAAATTTGTTTTTATAAATTAGTTAATAATGAGGGTGCTATATTACTTCCCACGCTAACCACGGAGTGGAAAGTATGTTATAATAGTTATACAAGATATAAAAAACTAATCATCAGTTCAAATATATACAATTTGGGGCATTTGACCAATGCGCCACAAAACATATAAACATTTAATAAGGAAAACGAAAATAACTAAAATATAGAAAGTATTAAAGTACTTTCAAATGCAAGCATATCTAATTATATCCGAAGATATAGGTATACATACAAACAATAAGGTTCCCAGAAAAAAAGAAACTTAGCAAGAAACCCATTTTTCACCTTCAAGCATAACTAGTTTAATACCCGAAGATCTAAACATACATACAAATATTGAAACATTAAAAATATAAAAAAAATATATATTACATAATTATTGCATAAAACAATTGAGTTATTCACAAGAGTTAAATAGCCACATCGCATTGAAACCGCTTGAATCCAAGAAAGTCTAGTTTAGGCGTTTCTAATGTATTCCATGATTTGATCAATGCGCAGGGAAATAGTTTTCGAAGCTGTAGTTACGAAAGAAACATTGTGTGACATATGTAGAAGCAAGTTGCTTGAAATTTAGGTCCTTCATTTGAAAGATTTCTTCATAAATAAAAGGGATCTGGCTCAGAACCATTTAGAATTCGAAAAGAAATCTGAGTTCGTAGTGCAATCCAAAAATGAGTTTCTGCCCATAATCCAACTTAAAATGATGAAAGAAGTCTCATTACCGAAAAGGGAAATTGCTATGTCTAACGATGAATCCTCAAACTATGATATTTGTGAAATGATTTTTTTTTTTTTTTTTACATGATACCACCACTCACGGGCAAGGCCCTTTTCAAAAGGAGGGGGCAAAAAAAAATTAATAAATAAATTAAAAAAAATTACATTAAGAAAAGTAAAAATTAAAATAAATGGAAAGTAAACCCACCCTGACCCTAATAATAAAGAAGACCATAATAAAAAATTAATTAGCGAATGAGGTTCGGAAAGACCGCCCCCCCCCCCCCCCCCCCCCCCTATTGATAATGTGCGTTTGCTGGAGTCATTTTCTCCGAGAGTTCTGATTGGGAATTTTAGTATTTTTGTTATGGTTTTTTTCTTTTTCTTCATTTTGTTTGTTTTTCTTTGGTTATCAGAAGGCTATGATTGAAGTTCTGGGTGTTTTTCTCCGGGTTCACCAGTTATATTGGGTGAAACTTGTTAAGTTGGTGTTTTCTTTGAGAGCAAGTCCCTATATAAGACAATGATGGTAATTTAAAAATACATATTTTGAATGATTGATTTATTTAAATATTAACAAAAGTCCCTTCTGTTGAGATACTCTTTCTTTTTCGTAAGTTCGTAAGAATCAGTAGTTACGGACTATTCTGCGTTTACCTCCCTTGCCTGATTCTTCTTTTTGAATTCTTGTCAATCGAGAGTGAGTCGCGGTCTTATCCTGAATTTTACCTCCCTTGCTTAGAAATTGCGTTTTCTTAAAATTCTGAAAAGGGAGTACTAGAGAGAGTATCTTGAGTTAGTTCTATTTCTTCAGATTCTCTTCTGATTGATTTTTATTGATTGAGTATCTCAACAGGGCGGGTTATATATGATTTTGTTTGAACTTATGTTACTATTTTGCTCACGCAAATTTTAGCATATTTACAACAACGATTTAAATAGGCTTTTGTTTTATATAAGTAATGTATCACCTCTTACAGTTTTTTTTTATCAGTGCCAATTTTGTCCCCGAGTTTGATTGTCAATATTGTAACGAAAATAAATGAGATGAGACGAGAGGATGCAATGTTATTACTTATAAATATCGATTATATAATCGTGAGAAATGTGTTAATTCAAATCTTTACCAAATATATTTCAAACCTTTTTCAAATAAACCTTTAATCATCTTGTAGTTTTATTCCTTCATTATATTCTTTATACCTTATTAAATCGTTGAATCGTTGGCTTATTATCGATTAGCAACCTGAAGAACACCTTTAATCGATAACCTTAATGAGAATCGATTATTTAACCTGAGACTGAGAATCGATTAAAAATATATCAAATTGTATTAAAAAAATGCTTGTTACAAACCTCGATGAACTACTAATATTTCTTTGTTCAACTTTTTAACCTTAAACTCAAAAATCAATAAATAGGCAGAGAAAACGCATTACAGAATTTTCTTGATATATTTAACAAACATTTAAATTTGGCAAAACATCCTCAGCTTTAAATTATTATTATTCCTGATATCAATAGCTAATATAAATCCTTACTAAATTCAAAATTAAACAACCTACTCAATTTCAAATCATTATCAAATATTTCAAATATCGATGTTCAATCGATATTTGGCATTAACCTTAAACCTAAATTTATATACAATAATAAGTCACGTTTAAATATTTCCTTATGGCGGCACGAATTCACATCACTTATTTAACTCTCATTTCCTGATTGATAACCTGGCAATGTTTATGAGAAACTGTAATAAATTATTCAGCACAAAAGTTTATTAAATAATAACATGAGAACTGCAACCTGGTAATTTTTCAAAACATAATCGTATTTGTGAAACATTCTTTGCAAAAATAAAAAGTCACGTATTAGTAAATTTGAATATCAACAAACTTTAAATAGGCGAGGTTACTTACTAACAACCCGTATAACTTTATACTTATCAACCTTAATATTTCAAAATAAAGGAAGCTTCACAATTACAACTTGCAATTGAACTTAAACCAAATCGTAATTTTAGGCAGGCAAGAAGGACACTGATTCAACTGTTTTTCTATTCCCCGAGTCGATTGAGCTCAGCAGTGAACACAACGATTAACACTTTTTTCCTTCCACAAATGTTCATCTACGTAAATTTCCCTTTATTGCTCAGTTTTCCAGACTCAATCCATCGAACTTAGATTTAACCTGTTAATTGAGTCCCAAGATTGACTCCAAGATTAATCCCAAGACTGGTTCCAATATTAATTCCAAGACTGGTTCCAATATTAATTCCAAGACTGATCCCAAGATTAGTTGCTTCCAAGATTAATTGCTCCCAAGATTAATTCCAAGATTAGTTCCCTATTAAAATAAATAGCTATCAGATATGATAATTCTTAACACTCTGCAATAACAACAAAATTTCTTAATTTATATTCTTACCGTTTCACAGGATCCTTTTCTCGAAAATCCGTTTAATCCTTACTGTTTCCTTAGTCCTGAGCACCGACACTTTGATCTTAGTGAGATGTCTTAACGAATCTAATCTTTTAAAAAGACTAACCTTTTCCATAACAATTCAGAATCTAATTAGTTGGTCTCCTGTTTCCTTATATTCCTCCCATCCTCAAGTTCAAGACCCGAACTTAAAAGAAGGAAGGAGACAAACACAAAAAATAATATGTGTCACAAAAAAAAAAAAAAAAAAAAAAAAAAAAAAAAAAAAAAACTCACACCTCTCTACCTTACTAATCCTTCTTTTCCTTCTCCCTTGGTCTATTCTTACTGTATTGTTCCTGTCTCCATTTCAGACAAATCCTCTCATCCTCCAATTGTTGGATAGCGATTGTCTTCTCCAATCTTTTTTGTTCCACCGCATTCCCTTGTTGTTCCTTAGTTTCTTTTTTCTTTTCCATCATCGCGAAGGCAAGAGTTTCAACCCACACACTACGAGCTATCACTGTAACGAAAATAAAGGGTTAATCTATGTGAGAGAGAGAGAAGAGAGACAGAGAGAAGGAGAGGATTCAATTATTACATATATTTTAAACCTTTTTAAATAAACCTCTTTATCATCTTGTAGTTTTTATTCCTTCATTATATTCTTTATACCTTATTAAATCGTTGAATCGTTGGCTTATTATCGATTATCAACCTGAAGAACACCTTTAATCGATAACCTTAACGAGAATCGATTATTTAACCTGAGACTGAGAATCGATTAAAATATATCAATTTGTATTAAATAAGTACTTGTTACAAACCTCGATGAACTACTAATATTTCTTTGTTCAACTTTTTAACCTTAAACTCAAAAATCAATAAATAGGCAGAGAAAACGCATTACAGGATTTTCTTGATATATTTAACAAACATTTAAATTTGGCAAAACATCCTACTCAGCTTTAAATTATTATTATTCCTGATATCAATAGCTAATGTAAATCCTTACTAAATTCAAAATTAAACAACCTACTCAATTTCAAATCATTATCAAATATTTCAAATATCGATGTTCAATCGATATTTGGCATTAACCTTAAACCTAAATTTATATACAATAATAAGTCACGTTTAAATATTTACTTATGGCGGCACGAATTCACATCACTTATTTAACTCTCATTTCCTGATTGATAACCTGGCAATGTTTATGAGAAACTGTAATAAGTTATTCAGCTAAAAAGTTTATCAAATAATAACATGAGAACTGCAACCTGGTAATTTTTCAAAACATAATCGTATTTGTGAAACATTCTTTGCAAAAATAAAGTCCCGTATTAGTAAATTCGAATATCAACAAACTTTAAATAGGCGAGGTTACTTACTAACAACCCGTATAACTTTATACTTATCAACCTTAATATTCCAAAATAAAGGAAGCTTCACAATTGCAACTTGCAATTGAACTTAAACCACATCGTAATTTTAGGTAGGCAAGGAGGACACTGATTCAACTGTTTTTCTATTTCCCGAGTCGATTGAGCTCAGCAGTGAACGCAACGATTAAAACTTTTTTTCCTTCCACAAATGTTTATCTACGTAATTTTCCCTTTATTGCTCAGTTTTCCAGACTCAATCCTTCGAACTTAGATTTAACCTGTTGAGTCCCAAGATTGACTCCAAGATTAATCCCAAGACTGGTTCCAATATTAATTTCAAGACTGGTTCCAATATTAATTCCAAGACTGATCCCAAGATTAGTTGCTTCCCAAGATTAATTGCTCCCAAGATTACTTCCAAGATTAGTTCCCTATTAAAATAAATAGCTATCAGATATGATAATTCTTAACACTTTACAATAATAACAAAATTTCTTAATATATATTCTTACCGTTTCACAGGATCCTTTTCTCGAAAATCTGTTTAATCCTTACTGTTTCCTTAGTCCTGAGCACCGACACTTTGATCATCTAATCTTTTAAAAAGACTAACCTTTTCCATAACAATTTAGAATCTAATTAGTTGGTCTCCTGTTTCCCTATAATATATATATATATATATATATATATATATATATATAATATTTATATAATATATTTTTTTATCTTTTATTTAGTATATATATAATATATAATATATATATATATATATATATATATATATATATATATATATACTATATATATATATTATATATAGATATATATATATAATATATTATATATATATATATATCTATATATTATAATATATATATATATATATAATATACTATATATTATGATCAGATATATATATATATATATATATATATAATATATAATACTATATATATATATATATAGTATATATAACTATATAATAATTGCCCTTATAGTTTTAATCTATCTAGTGCCAAAAGCACTCATAGAATACATGAAAGTTGTTGAGCTAAAATTTTGAAAAAAAGATGTCAACAAATATTTAGTAAGCAACTTATATTAAAAAACATCAAGGTTATAAATTTTAATATTAAAAACCCTATTTTCATTAAAAATATCTAAAAATAGCTGACAAAAAATCTAAAATAGTGAAAAAAAAAATTTACTTTTTATATTTTATTTAAAATACAAAAATTAAATTTTTGCTGCGAAAGGGTAACTAATATAAAAATACTAAAAACTGATTATTTTTAATTTTAAATAGAATATAACCAAAATATCAATTTAAAATTCTCCCCATGAACAAAATTGCAGTACCACAGAAAAAGAAACATTGGCATTAGTTAACTCAATTAAACACTTTGATTATTATTTGTATGGACAAAAATTCAAAGCTATCGTAGATCACCAAGCTTAAGATTTCTATTTAAATTTAAACCAACTACACCTAGTGTATAAATTACAATGACAGCAAGAGAGTAAAGCACATTCGCACTTACTTGTAAATTAAATCATATCTCTTGTAGTATATATACCTCATAATATATATATAGTATATATATATAGTATATTATCATATATACTACTAGTATATATACACATATATATATATTATATAATATATATATATATATATATATAATATAATTAATATAATCATATATATATATTATATATATATATAATATATATTATATATAGAAAGGTGATAAAACCGACTCTAAAAATACAGGGGAATTTCTCTGATGCCACATATTGCAAAGGTGTACGAGAGAATATTGGATAAGAAGATTGAGGCGACACAGCGAAATAACTACATGATGGCAACATGGTTTCACCGGCGAAGATCACGGACAATTTGATTGGTTTTTGCACTAAAGATGATGGGTGAAAAGACTTATGAATTCAACCGGAAAGCATATTTGGCCTTTATCGATTTAGAAAAGGCGTTCGACCGTGTTCCGAGGGAGATCTTGTGGAGGATCTTGGGGAAAAGGGAGTATGAGGTGCCCACTAAACTGATAAGAGCGATAAAAAGCACGTTATGTAGACAGCGATTGGCAAGGCTGAAGACACAGATGATGATAGTAGTTGGTTTGGAAAAACAACATAACAACAGGTTTAAAACAGGGAAGTGTACTTTCCCAATTTTCATAACGTTATGGACTATTGTGGCGAAAGGTGACAGGAAAGTGGGGTGGAAGAGATCTTTGGATATGCGGGATGATCTGGCATGATCTCGGAAGTCAAGGGAGGCTCTTGCAGAGGTTATATTGGCATGGGACGAAGTACTATTGAGAAGGAATGAAAATTTAACTAGGAAAACGGAGGTTATGATGACGTGAGTAGGGAGCAGGAAGGAGTTCGAATATAGAGTTGGAGGGGGAAGTACTAAAACAGACGGAACAGTTTGAATATTTAGGAGTGTATAGTGGAGTAAGAAATGATATGTTTCAGAAGTTGAACCATAGAATTGGAAAGTTTAATGGGACACTTGCGTCGTTGTACCCTTTGCTCAAGAACCGTAATATACCGAGGAAAGTCAAAATAATAATATATTCCAGCATTATGAGGCCCATATTAGCAATGGACATGAAGCGCGGACACTAAACAAACAAGCTAAAAGTAAAGTACCGGCACTGCGAAATGAAAGTATTAAGATTGATATTGGGGGTGACAAGATTGGATAGGAGGAGGAATGATGACGAGAGGGCGGTGTTGGGAGTGGAGAGTATATTGGAACTGGTGGAGAGAGAGGACAGTTTGAAGATAGTTCGACATATGAGGAGGATGGAAGCAAATAGGTTTGCGAAAAGGTATTATGAGTGGCAGCCGAGGGAAGGAAGAGGAGGGGGAGGCCGAGAAATGAGCTGTGCGAAGGGATGGGATGTGTGGAACAAGTCGGTGGAAAGAGGAAGGGTACATGACTATGGAGTTGGCCACCGGGTGAGTGAGGAGGAAAGAGTTTACGATGATCGGAAACGGCGATGGAAGGAGCTCGTGCAGGACACCTGACAGGTGCATACGCCTACAGGGTGAGGGATGGTGAGAAAGCTTTCTGTGAGACGAAATATATAAAATATATATATATATATTATTAATATATAATATAATATATAACTATGTCATATAATATATACCATATATATATATATATACACTAATATACTATATACTATATATACTATAATAAATAATATATATATATATAATATATATTATATACTGTAGTAATATAATATAATATATTTTTCTTTTTATTCAAAATCGTGGCCATATTGAAGTATAAAGTTTGATTATTAAATCTTTTACTGATAATAAAAAATAAAAATGTTCTTAATAAAAAAAATTAACTAAAAATACACCATGAGTCTGGTTGAATGCACCCTAAAAAGATCGTATTGGAATTTGCCATGATGTCCCAAAGATTTCTCAAATTGTTATGACTTTTGATTTTTGACGACGGGCAAAAAAGCCAGCCAGCCCTACTCTCTTGCAACATTGAGAAATGGGAAATAAGGTGCAGACCTAAAATACACATTTTGGAGCCAGAACTATGTTTCTGGTTCTGCCACAACTGGCATTTAAACAAATACATGGATAATTATAAAGGATTTAAAAATCAAATTTCATCAGTAGAAACCGTGAATAAAAAAGAAAATAATAATAACAAATAACTAAAGTTTTATATTTTTATTTTACATAACCATTTCAATAAGTGGCTTAGGCTACCATACCTAGACCTGAAGATATTCAAGAGAAAGTGAACAATATAACTTACCAAGGCAATATATTCAAATTAAAGGATCTTCTTTTCTAAAAAGGGTAAGCATTTCAAACTAAATTCATTATAGCTGCTGGTGTATTTTAATTTTTATTGCCCTCCATATTTATTATGGCATCTCATCAGTCACCAGATCATCATCCCTATTCATTTTTCTATGAAGATTACCCTTATTCTCTTTCTCAACCTTTCGCATTTCCTTCCTTCCTTATATAATAATAATAATTAATAATAATTAATAATAATAATAATAATAATAATAATAATAATAATAATAATAAACAATAATAATAATAATAATAATAATAATAATAATAATAATAATAATAATAATAATAATAATAATAATAATAATAATAATAATAATAATAATAATAATAAATAGAAACAGGAACCTAAAAAAGTCCCATCTTTTCAGATGGTTCATTGGTTCCAAACCGGATAGTAAAATTGGTAATAGTTTCACAGAAGAGGAAAGAACATCAGCTACTCAAAAGAGTTCTTTTCCCCATATATTGTTAGTATATTTTTTTATGATTAAATAAAACCCCTATAAATAGTTTAATAAAACGATTTAATAGCTAAAAAAATTTAAAATTCAACTATCTTTGAAAGATCCCTCTTTTTATTCTTCTTCATATAATTATGCATTTCATATATTTTTTTCTGTTTGATATATCCGCGACGAGGATGGGATAACTTTCTCTTGAATTTCCTCTACAGCTGATATTCCTTCCTCATTCTGGTGTGTTTGGCCTTAAAAAAAAATATTTGGCCTTGTGAAACACATAGGCCTATTGGACAAAAAGTTATTAGGGTATTGAATATAAGAAAAGAATAAGACAGTTGAAACCACATAGCGGCTATCGAGCAAAATAGTTGAAGCCAACCATAGCCTATCGGACTGACAATATATAAAAAAAATATAATAAAATTAAAATTTAAAATTATATATATATATATAATATATATATATATAGGTATATATATATATATAGTATATATATATATTAATATATATATATATATATATATATAATATATATATATATATAAAATAAAATAAAATGAAAATAAATAAAAATATAGGTACTGTATATTTAGTAGGTATACTTATGTACTGTATAATAAGAATGGTGTTATATCTTTTTATTATAATATTACTACCTATTAACATATAAAAACAGTTTACATTAGATTATTTTTCAATATGGATGTAGTGGTACATAAAATAAGAATTAAAATTTGTTGAAGAAATATTTAAGTGATGGGGCAAGCCCCCAACCTTCATTATTTCAACAAGTTTTATCTCTAGTCAAACAAAGAGGGACAAAAAGGGCCATTGTTACAAAATTGATAAATAGATCACAGCTGATATAGATTTATATACTGATAATGAGTTAAAGGGTCTCATAAAAATTAAAAACAAATTAAAAAAAATTTCAGAGTTGGATAATAAAATAATAAATATTTACGCTGACTGTCAAAGAATTCACCATTTTTGAAAGGCCGCAGATAAAAATTCTGTGAAAAAAATGAGTATCTATCCTTGGCATCTTCATCTTTAATAGGAGCTTAAATTATAATTAAGCCTTACAGAAGTATTTCTTCTCATAAATAAATCATATGAAACTGGTTTTTCTGGTTTAAAAAGACCCGAACTTCAGCTCCCCTAATTGCTGATGGAAAGCCTGCAAGATTTGAAGAGGTCGAAATTGACCTAATTCCGAAGCAATTATGGAAGAGAAAAAGGTTATGGTACACTTTGCTTAGACATTCATGTTTTATATTGAAACAACTCAAAGGCCAAGCTAAAATTTTAATACAAAAAACCCTATGCAGATATGGATATGATTGGGCAAAAAAAAATTGTTAAAAACCGCCTCAGTAAATATGCCTGTTGCAACAATTTTTCAGTAATAGAAAAAATCATAAAATTAAAATTAAATAATGACTTTTACACATGGATCAGTGAGGCTAAATTAATAGAAAGCCAAATAGATAGTTTAAAAATAAAAATAATAGTAAAGTGATTTGCCAATATTTTTGTGGAATAGTTTGCCTGAAATATATCAAACCCAATATATAAACATTAACAAATAATACTTATCCAAATTTAGATGAAATTTTAAATAATGCTTTTGAAGTTCATAATAGAATAGGTAAGAGTGGGTTAGTAAATACAATATCAAATGCAAATACATACACTACTAAAACAACAGCACAAGTTGATAAAAAAACAGTTGCTTTAGCTACTAATATTGATGTGAATCAAAAACAAAAAAACAAAAACACTGAAACAACAAAAAGGTAGGTTGTTACCATTTGTTCAAACCTACAACCGAAGATTGTATGACTTATAAATCGTATAGTTGCCCTATATCTTCAAAATACCTGAATCCAAATTGCAAAAATCAAAGAATTGGGAGGTTGTATTAAATGGGGTACTTAAATCATAAAATTGAAATCTGCTTATAGGGTTAAATTTAATGCGGAAATGTAGAAATTGTAATTCATGGCACTCAGCATTTTTATGTATTAAAAAACAAAGTGGACCTAATTCAACTCAAAAACCAAAAAACAATAAAAATAAAAATAATGCACAAGCAGAAACATCAACCAATGTTGTGGAATTAAATGTTACTCCTGTAGAAAATCCTTCTTCAGAACAGGTAGCAAATTGTTTGTTATTAAGCTCCTTAAATGTAACAACAGTCAAAATATAACACTTCCTACTTTCACCACAACTTGTATAATAAAAGCAATAACAACCAAGACTTAAGGGTTTTATATGATTCTGGGGGTCTGAAATAAATTTTATATCTCAAACAGTAGCAAAAAAATTAAATATAAATTGTACAGTCTGAAATAATTGCTAATTGTAAAGGTTTCAATGAAGCCAAATATATACAAACTTCTATTATAGAAGGTTGATATAAAATAAATAATACCAAAATTAAAGGTATTGTTGAGCTGTAGTCCCTTCAATACAAACCAGAGTGAATATACCTTCCCCTCAAATTGTAAAGGCATTTGAGGAACATAAAATACCTTTAGCTGATAAGCACTTAAGAAATAAGAATAATAGGGAAATCCATATACTATTAGGTGTGAATGGAGCCCACATAATACCAATAAATGCATGTTCATTTGGTTTAACAAACAACAGTTCAATGTTATATTACACTTCTTTAGGAATCTTATTAGCTGGGGACTTGAATAAATTAATAAAAAATTTGCCATATTTGAAGTATATAAAGAAATTTACAGAGCAGGCCGACTTGCTCGCAAAAAATGTCAAAATAGAAAATAAGATGGAATGACTAGAAATGGATTACTCTATCTCATCTCTAGTTCAAAATAATAATACTAGCTTAGAATTGGATGACGATGTAGTAGATAAAAAATTAAAAGATTTATTAAATTACGATAATTTTGAATGTCCTAAAATATTCTCAGAGTTAGATATGGAACTTATAAAATACTTGATTACAAATACACTTGTAGATCTGGAGACAAGTTTATTCATGATTCCTTGCTGGTGACATCCAAAAATTCGTACAAGTGTTGCAAAATAATTTTTATTTGGCTAATTCTGTATTGAAAACTGCCAATACTTAACAAAATTTAAAAAAAGAGCCTCTAAAACTAGAAGCTTATAATAATGTCATATTTGACCAACTTAACCAAGGTATCATTCAACCTGTTGAAATAAATTACAGTAAAAAATAATACAGAGTTCATTTTTAGCTCATAAATGCACAGTTGTTTAGAATAATCAGTGTAGAAACGACAAAAAATGCAGAATTGTATTATTTGTCGAACCTATGCCGATAAAATCCAAAAAAACTAATTTATCACATAATAAATGTTAGCTTGCCAGGACCTAATTTAAATAATAGATTGGATATCGCATTTAAACACTACTTAGGTTCAATAACTACCTGCTGGTATTCGATTTGGAGAGGGCCTTTTCACCAGATTAAATTGCCTTGGGAGGATACAAGAAAAATTCCATTTTTTGTGGTTCAAAAAAAATAAAAGAAAATGAATTTAGTGTTCGTTTCCTATAAATTAATGCGACTTCCGCTTTGTATGAGATGTAGCCCTTCTATTCTTCAGGTAGCACTTTATATTAATATTAATATTGCATGATTCATACTTGTGATGGCAGTTTTGAATATAAACTTAGAAGATTTTGTATAACCTGTCTTATATGGATAAACGGTAGGTTATTCTCATCTTTCTGAAAAATGAAATTATTTCTTGTGCTTGTATCAGTAATCGTCGTAGCTACTCATGTAAATATATCACTTTATACAAGGACTTATGGCGGTTCTCTAATACATCATTGACAACAAATTTCATAGTTATATATTATTCACCAGATGAGTATTAATAATTATAAAATTATAGTGAGTTAGATAATAATAGTAATGTAGATGAGCCTATAAATAATCACATTAAAAACTATTAGGAATATTAACACATATACTTATATTATTATAATAAAATAATGAAATTGAGATTTCAGCAAACTACTTTGAGCATAATCTTTATTTGATATTAATATCTAACTATATAAATGAATCTATTTATGATACCCACTAAATATTAGGGCTTCCATAGGGAAGTAATTATGAGTGAGTAGCAAAAATTATATTATTTACATAAACTATCTTAAAAAGATAAAGATATAACTTGGTACAAAAAAATTATAGATAGTTAATTTAACTAATAAAATATAAAAATATTGTCTCAAATATAAATAAATAAGCAAAAAAACCTGAATTAAAAAGATTTATTGGAGGGATTATGCTTCTTCATATAATATTATAGCATTTACTGATGCTAGTAACAGTTATGGTAGTGTCTTTATTTATTTACAAAATACAGATAGTAGTGAGCTGCATTTTTTGTGTGCAAAAAATAAATTAATTTCAAATAAAAATAATAACAGATCTATTCCAGTTCTAGAGCTATTTGCTGTAAAATTTGGAGTTCAGTGTCTA
>JABUQX010108283.1:0-23509 GCA_015478945.1 Trachelipus rathkii | reverse complement strand
ATATATATATATATATATATATATATATATATATATATATATATATATATATATATATATATATATATATATATATATATATATATATATATATATATATATATATATATATATATATATATGTTTTTTTTTAAAAATAAATTATACTTTGAATTTTTTCTTTTTTTCATTTCGATTATGGAAAGGTTTATTTCTTACGATAACTAACATTGTTTTACCTGAAAAAAAGCGACCTCAACTAATAAGAACTTTCCTAAGAAATACGAAAAATATGTCATAGGAAGAACCTCCTAAAAGAAATATTAAAAAAAATTCCAAATAAAATATTTGCTTAACTTGAAAAGAAACGATGTCACCATTGGTGAAAGATCAAACAAAATCTTGTTTAAAAGGTTTGACAAAGTCACGTCTATGAACGAGATGAAACGAGTTAGGGGGGGGACGGAAAGAACCTCAAAACGTTGCTTTCCTTTGATAGTGACACCAACTCAAAAAAACAAATTTCAGAGGACATTCTTTTTAATGCTTATATTTTTGGTAATGCTAAATATAGACTATTAATTATTATTTAATATTTTATAATAATAAATAATTAATTAATAAGGTCAGCGTTTATCATTTTCAAAAATCTAAGTATTATCTAAGTATCTAAGCCTGTCCTCAGAAATTTATACTTTTTGAGTTGTGACCAGGGTTGTGGAGTCGGTTCAAAAATTTTCCGACTCCGACTCCACCCTCTTGAAAATTACCGACTCCGACTCCACCCTTTTGAAAATTACCGACTCCGACTCCACCCTATTGAAAATTACCGACTTTGACTACGACTCCGACTCCACCCTCTTCAAAATTACAGACTCAGACTCCACCCTTTTCAAAATTGCCGACTCCGACTCCACTCTCTTCAAAACTACCGACTCCCCGACTCCGACTCCACAACCCTGGTTGTGACACTATCATATCAAAGCAGCAACACCTGTCGTCTGAATTAAGCAATTTTAACCATATTCAAAACAATTACTTTACGTCATGTTCTTCTACTACTTTTCTGCTTCCGGTGTAAGCCGCACATCTCACCCTCAATCTTGGGAAAGGAGGGAGTTGATGATGATGAAAAAAAGAAGAAAGAAAATCCTTCATAACTTTAATAACTTTTTAAATTTCATTAATGATATATTAGTTATCAATTTTTTAATTAAACAAAGAAAATATAATATAAAACCATTTAATTTTATTTCTTCGAAGAAAAAAAAGAATAGGATAATAAAAAATTCGCGACTTTAGTATTTATAATAATAATAATAATAATAATAATAATATTAAATAATAATAATAATAATAATAATAATAATAATAATAATAATAATAATAATAATAATAATAATAATAATAATAATAATATGCATCTGATATTAAACATTTTCACGAATCAAATTGTAATTATTTAAAAAAAAAACTTAAATCGTAAAAACTAATACATTTATTATATTGTCTCTATGCAATATCTTTAAGAAACCAGTGAACAAATTTCCAAATAGGCATCTTATAAAATATAATCCCTCATTTTCTATAAGAAGAACGGAAGATTTTTTTTTTGTCTTGAAGTCCGAAATTTCACACCTAACCTAAAATGATACTTCACACCTAAACGAAACTCGCATTTTACATACAATGTAAACTTAAACTTCATACCCAAACTAAACTGATACTTTACATTCAATATAAATTAAAACTTTATACCTTAACTAAACTGAAACTTCACAACTAACCTAAAAAAAAACACCGCACCCAACTTGAACTGATGCTTTACACCTAACCAAGACTAAAACTTTTACACTCAACCTGACCTTATACTTCACGCCTAACCTAAAATAAAACTTCACACCCAACCTGACCTTATTTATCACACCTAAACTAATACTGAAACTTCATATCTAACTTAAACTTCATTCATAACCTCAGCTGAAACTTCACACCCAACCTAAACTGACACTTTACACCTAACTTGAACTGAAACTCCACATCCAACCAAAACTGAAACATTAAACCTAACCTGAACTGAAACTTCACACCCAACCTAAACTGACACTTACATCCGATCTGAACTGAAATTTCACACGGAACTTCAACTGATACTTCATATGTAACACTTCACCTAAATTGAAATTAACTTCACATCCAACCTGAACTGAAACTCTGCACTTTACTTAAACTATTTTACCTGAACTAACACTTCACAAATAATCAAAAGTAAAAAATCTTCAAAGGAAAAGAAATAATATCTCCAACAAGTAAGGGTATAAAGTACCCAAACTAAACAACTTTATACTTATATACTAGACTAGATGACTATTTAGTATACTCTCATGTTGCTATAATATAAAATAAATAAGTAATTATATAATATATATATATTATATATATAGACCTTCTATCCAAAAAGGTATATGTGAATAAGATAAATGGTTAAAATTGACTTAAGAATATGTATTAAAAATGTCACAAGATCATGTATTGAGTATGGAATTTTAAACAGTAATTTGTCTCTTAAATGACTACTTCATTTTATGCTCTGACAATTTCTCCTCACTACTTCGACGATGTTATTAATCTTCGGTTATATTAGTGATTACACCACAATTGTTTATCACTATTTTTGCACATTATTATTTATATATAAGATAAGCTTGATCATAAATTTCTTCTTAGTATCCATATAATAAGATGTCACATCCTGACAGATCTAAGGACTAGGTAGGATCAGTGATATCGCCATTTTGAGCTATGATCCAATTTGGAAGAAACTGCTCTAGAGGATTCATGAAGATCCTGGCAGCATTGTTAATGGTTTCATCAAATTGGAACCAAGTAAAATGAGTTATTAGTTCAAAATATTTGAATGAAGTTCGTTATCTGGTTGATATCACTGTGGCTGATTCTGTAACTCCGTTTTCAATAAGGAAAAGAATCATATATTTCATAAAGCAAAAATCTAATAGTGTGTTTTACAAGGCACCCTTTCCTCCCTCTGATCTATTGACCACAAGTCACTGCAAAGTATTTTCTCATTGGACTGCTATTGATTAAATTTCCAAGTTCAACACAAGTTCCATGTTTGTAATGGCTCTACTTTATTTTCCTAGATGTAGTTTTTTAGTTTCTCTTATATAATTTTTATATAATTTATTATAATTATATATATCTATTATATAAGATTACGTAAAATTATATATTTAATATACTATATATATAATAATAAAAAATATTAATTTTTATATTTATTAGTCATGTCAGATACTACCCTATATTGTATATATTATTTATTTATATTATATATTTATATTATTATTATATTATATATATTATTATTTTATTATTATATATTATTTTATATTTAATATTATATATTATATATGATATTTAGTTTTTTTATTTAAATATATTATATTTATATATAAGCATGAGCAAAATGATTAATCATAGCAGCCATCAGTGTCAATTGTTATGTTACTTCGGAAGTTTAAACGTATAATTAACTACGACTCTTACATCGCGTCTATCGAAGTAATTTTACTGTCTTGTTTACAGGCTGTTATATTCACCAATTTTACTCATAACCGGAAATATAGCAAACCTTTGCTTAAAAGGGAAATTTTCTAGATGGACCCCCTTGTTGTGTGAATACAAAACAAAAATTGATTTGAATACTTTTTATGAAATAGAATGTAAGTTTTCGCTCAGAAATCTTTCACTTCATAAACAATTGAACTGAGAACAAATTTTGAGAGGTAGTGTTTCTCCATCCACTCTTTTCATTCGTTTGATTCTCACATTCAACCTTCCCACCTCTTTAATTTTCCGCCATACTCCAATGTCCATACAATATATATAGACACCAATACCATATTTAACACCATCACATCTCTAGTGTATTGCCATCGTATTTGTGTGTCTCGAAACGCTTTTAAATTTGCTCAAGAAACGTGCAAAACGACATTTGGAAGAACTATGCAAAAATAAAGTGTTTTTTCAACTATAGTTTTTGTATACTTAATTAATATTTAAAAACCCTTATATAATACCCTAAAGATAGTAACAGTTTAACATTGGAAACAAATAGATCTTAAAAAAATTTGTAGCTGGAGATTATCTAAGGTTGATGTATGGACATACTTAGCAGATTGATTGATAAATAGTACCACTGGGGTATCGGAATACTAGAAATTTATGGTCGTATCGAAAATTTCTTCTGAGTTCCATTGATAGTAG
This sequence comes from Trachelipus rathkii, assembly GCA_015478945.1. Lineage (NCBI taxonomy): Eukaryota > Metazoa > Arthropoda > Malacostraca > Isopoda > Trachelipodidae > Trachelipus > Trachelipus rathkii. Next base: position 19,243 of record JABUQX010108283.1, on the reverse strand, counting down.
ACCAAACAGTATTTTGCTGAAGTAATAATTTTAACTTTTAATAGAAATTAACATTTAGATATTATATGCATAAATTGAAAATATATAATATATATATTTATATTATAAAATAAATAAATATTAAATAAAAATAAATAATTAATATATTATTATATTATTTTATATTATAGTATTATATACTATATATATATATTATATTAGTTATTTTATAATACTATATTTTATATATATATATATATATATATATATTATATCATATCCTATATTATTTATATATATGTAATATATATTAATATATTTTTTTTTTTTTTTTTTTTTTTTTTTTTTTTTTTTTTTTTTATTTTTTATTAATATATATATATTATATATATATAAAACATAAAATTCTAGAATTTAATATTAAATATAAATATATTAATAATTAGTATCTTATAAAAATATATTATTTTTTATATAGTATTAAATTTTATTTTGCTTATTCTGTTATATATTTTTATTATATATTTTCATTTTTTTTTATAAGCTTATTATATATAGATAAATATATATTATATATATTATATATTATTAATATTATATTATAAGTATATTATTATATTATATATTATATATTAGAATATATTATTTTTATATTAATAAGATTTTGTATATATTTTATTATATATATATATTCATAGAATTAAATATATATAATAATTAATATTTCTTTATTTAATTTTAATATTTATATATATTTAATCTTATTTAATATTATTAAATCTCATATATATTTAAACACCTACATTTTTTAAAATATAATAGTATAGTTATATTATATTATATATTTTTATATTATTATATATATATTATATATATTATATTTATTTTATTTATATATTATTATTTAATTATATAAAATATAATATTTATATATATATATATTAAATTTGTATTATTATATATATATATTATAAAATATTACTATTTATAATATTATTATTTATATATATATATATACTATATATTATTATATAATTATATATATTTATTATTATCATAATTTTATATACTTTTATATATATTATATAATATATTTTATATATATATATTATATATCTTACTATTTATATGTTAATTTTTTAAAATTATTATTAGATATTTATATACTATATACTTATTGTTTATTTATTTATTATATTTTTATAAAAATTAATTATAATAATATATATATAGATTATTATATTATATATATTATATTATTATTTATTATATATATATTATATATATATTTACTTATATATACTAAATAATACTAATAAATATATATATAATAAAATATATATAATAAATTATAATAAATATAAAATTATATAATACTAATATAAAATAAAAATAATAATATATATATTAGTATAAGGCGAATAATAATATTTATCTTATTTGTAGTATATAGAATCTTTTGGACAAAACATAAAATAAATAAATATATAAACCTATTATTTAAAAATATATAAAATATAATACAAAGTACAAATAATATTAATTAAATAAAGTATCTAAAAAATATATAATACATATATAATTTATAATAATATATATTATAAAAATTAATATATAATAATTATATTAAAATAATACTATAAATATAGATTTTGATAGATAATCATATGATGGAACATACATTACCGTTGATGCCAGAGTACACACGTTTTATTTTCTTATATTTCCCGGCTGTACCCGTGGTCTTTATAAGATGTCTTGTGTCAAGTTGATAATAAAAATTATAAAATAGCATACATATATTTATATTGCTTAGATATTTATTGATGATAAAATATAATGGTATATCGTAACATAAGAACCCCGATAAGAATCAGTTATTCACTATCATTTAAATTTATAAAAAAAAAATAAAAACATTTGGCAATTTTTGCGCAGATACATTTTCAAGATTATTGGTGTGTAAGAGAAAATATGTAGAGTATTTGTGATCAGAAATACAAACGTGTGTTATATTCAAGGATATTATACATAGACGGATTTGCCTGAAAAAGCAAAATTTTTGCTTTGTGTGCTCGGATGACAGGAAACATCATTTTCAGTGGTTGCAAAACAGTGTCGTGAAATTTTGAATTGACAACATGAAAGGCAGAGTTACTTTGTTCTAAACTTTTTACGTTTCTGCCTCCAAATCCGTTTATGTCTCATATATATAATATTATATATTATATGTATATATAAATATATTAATTATTATATATTTATATATATATTATATATATATATATATCATAAATATATAAAGAATTTATATTATAAGAATATATATATTACATAGAAAATTATAATAAAATACACTATATACAAAGATAATGAGATGCAATTCTAGAACTAATATTTAAATCATTAATGTATAAATTTAAAACATATATTAAAAAAAATTAATTATATAATAATTTATTAGAATATATAGATAGATAATATATAATATATTATAATATATATATATAATATATATAGTATATAATATTATAGTATTATATATTATATAAATTATAATATATAGGGATTGTAATTGGATACTATGTATATTTACTAATAAAACTGCTCTTATATTTGTATATTGTATATTTATATATATACATTAAAACGAAACATATATATAATATAAATTAATAATAATATATATATATATTGATATATATTATAAATTATATTATAAATATAAAAATGTATATATTATTTAAATAATAATATATAACATAAATTTATAAAAAAAAATCAATAAATATGAAGTTTATAAATATTAATAAAAATACATAAGATAATAATAGTATATTATATATTGAGTGTATATATACATATATAATATATTAAATAAAATAATATATATAATATATAAGATAATATAAAATAATAATATATTATATTAAAAATATTATAAATAATATATAATATGAAAATAGATGGGAAAGATCTTGAGTGTACAATACCTGAATTGGAGATAGAATGCAGGCCAGTTAAATAGAGAAGTGATGATCAGAATAGAAGTGATTGTGTGTGTGTGTGTGTGTGTGTGTGTATGTGTGTGTGGTAATTGTTTGTTGAAGCGAGAGAGAGAGAGGAGATAGAGAAGAGAAAAAGGACTGATGAGAGAAGAGGAGAGGATAGAGAGATTTAATGTAGTTCAGCAATCGTTCAAAACAACTATATATATATATATATTATATATAATATTATATAATATATATATAATATATATATATTATATAATATATATAATAAATATATATATAATAAAATATATATATATAGAATTAAATTTATATAAATTATATATATATAATATAATAATACTATATATATATATATATATATATACTTATATAATATAAAATTTATATATATAAATATATATATATATAATAATATAATTATATAATATAAACAAACACACATCACATCGATCTTACTTATAATTCTTGAGCAAAATATTCATGCACCTCCTCACAAATTTCCCAAGTAGAATATGAAATTTTTATATCAAGAGGAAATTGTGGTGAGCTTGAAATTCCTTTAATACACTTGAACACTCTAATTAAATGAAGTTATGAGAAAACAAAACTCACCTAACTTGGATAATAAAACAAATTTTATTGAATTATGGAACAAACAATAATAATAGAAAAGATCTTATTCAAGGAAGTAAATTTAGGATTGAATATACATAATACCTCCACGATAATTACCGTACTTTTGAGAGAAGTTTAGTTTAAAAGACTTTAATTTTATGTAATTTTCGTACTTGATCACTATCGCTTCATTGGAAATTTCAACTAAGTTGTCTACCTGAGTGCAAACTATTCGTTTGCCGTAGACAGTAATACGGATCCTATAAATATATATATATAAGATTAATATATATAATCATATAAATTTATATATATATATAATAATATTTAATATATATGTTATATATATTATATAATAATATATTATAATTATATAGATATATATATATATATTATATATATAAATACATATATATATATTATATATATAATTATTATATATAAATATATAATATATAATATCTTAATATATATATAATATATATAATATATATTAATTATTTTATATATTATTAGTATTTAATATTAATCTCTATATATATATATAAATATTATATATATATTTAATACTAATTATAATATTAGTTATATAAAATATATAAAGATATATATATATAATATAAAAAGAATTAAATAATATAATCAATATAATACTATAATAAATAAATATAGATATATATAAGTATTAATATAAAATATCTAAATAATACTAATAATTTTTTTATATATTTATATTTTACTATAAATATATATTATTATTATAATATCTCGGCTCAGCCGGAAAAAATTCTATTCAGAATTTGCCAGAAATATTTCAAGTGATAAAAAATTCTCCGTCATCATGCATACACACGCTAACATTTCAAAACAAAAAATTTTTTGAGTGTAAATTATTTAGATTGTTGAATTAATATCTATGACAAATAAATATGACAAAAATATTATTAATTATTTTCTTAAAATTCTATTAAATTTTTTTTTTTCAAGTAAATTAATTTATAAATAGTTAAATTTACATTTTAAAAAAAATATACTTTAGTACATATTTTTTTGTAATTTTATAATATAATTTTAAATACCAATACTTAAAATAAATAAAAAACGTTTTTAGATAGTTAAAATATTATTATTTTTATGCCTCAAATCATAAATAGGCTAAAAATTAAATCTTAATTCTTTTAAAAATGTCAACTTTCAAATAAATATTAAAATAAATTATAATTATAAAAAAAATAATATTTATTATATTTGTTATTATTTTCTTTTAGTAGATTTTTAATTTATTAATATTATTATTTTAAATAATATTATATTTAATTTTTATTATTTATATATATATTAGTATATTAGTATTTTTTATATTAAATAATTTTTTATATTATAAATCTTTAAAATCAATACATTTCTATTATTACCAATTTAAAATATTTTTATAATTTCTTGGAATTTTTTATTAAATTGTGTGAAATAAAAAACTTTGTATGGCTTTTGCTCTGCAACTCTTCCACTCTTTCTATTATACTTTCTCTATTCTTTTAATTCCATTTAAAATCAGTTGACTTAAATCCTTTCTTTTTTTTTTCACCTTTATACTAAAATTACCCCCCATTACATTTTACACTAATTCATAGACCACTATACCATATGCCAACTTTGAACTATCACAAAAAATATGCAAATTCTTGAAAAGATTTCCTGATCATTTTGATATTAAATTTAATTTATAGTCTAAAACAAACTATATAAAAAACACAAATATTAACATATTTCTTTTTTCCACTCCACACCTTTCGTTCATTCAACACTTTGCTCCGATTTTTTTTAGATTAAAACTAACAAATTAATCCATAAACCTCTTACTGTATGGTAATGGTACCATAAATTAACCTAGAGTCAAAAATTACAATTGTAAAAATCATTTTGTGGTGCGGGTAAAATATTCTTATTTTTTACTAAAGACTCATGTACGCTAGAGGGAGTCTGCTGTGTATTTAAACATCTCAAAAATACGTAGATAAATTCCTCAAATGGAACACACATTTCTTTATCATAACCACTTTCCTTTACACATCGTATAATTTTATTATTATATTACTATATACTAAATCTAATTCAATTCATTGTTTTAAAACAATGACACGCAGAAATTTAACACCCCAATAGTGGATAACTCTATATTTACTTTTACACTTATTTCATCCTAGGATATTATCATAACTACTATTTGCTCCTCATATTTTTTCATATTCTATCTCATAACTTTTTTCTCATTTGTTTTTTTAAAAAAAAAAAAAAAAAAAAAAGGTCAACAACAAAAAAACCGAAAACAAACAAATAACTAACTAAAACGAACCACCTTTAACACATCAAATCAATAAATACCACAAATGGTCAACACAACAAACCAAACCTCACTTAGGTATTTAGAAAATGAAAACACACAGATTAAAATACATAGACTCACAATTAAACAAACAATAAAAAGCCAGTATCTTTGGGAACACAATTCACTGCCAACTATATGTAGAAAACAATGGCATGCATCCCTAACATCACAAAATAGCTTTATACAGGGGATCAACACTCACAAAGTCACTACAAAATCACCTATTCTGAATCAAAAAATCATCCTAACCAACCTGTCCAGAGAAATAAATAAAAAAATATAACCCACCTACCACTGAATCCTGAACAATGAGGCAGGGTCAGACTAATTTAAAGCAGCAAGTAACTCACTGAAAAACACAGTCACCGCACTACAACCACCTTAACACAAGTAAATAATCAAAAATGACATACCCAAAAAATCACACTGATTCTAAACTACACACATCTCTTCAAAACAACTTATTCAACTTCGAGGAGCTCCCCAAAGTTAAAGATTTTCTCATAACACTTTTTTTTATTTTATAATTTTTTAGCGTATTAACTTTTCAGTAAGTGTTCTCTTGTCTAAACCAAGCCCTCAAAGGGAAACAAAATATACTGAAAAAAACAAAAACAACCAGCATAATAAACATCAAATTGAAACTCCAAAAATTGATTTTAATTACACTTAGTGAGCTGGATTATGTCTCTCAATATCGATAAAAAAAAAACCACAACAAAACAAACACGCAAAACACTATAATATGCTAATACACTTGCCAAAAGCTAAAGCACATAAAATCCTACACACCCATCAACAGTGAAAATCATTCAGCGACTCAAAAAAATAAATCCAACACAATCCAACAAATGGAATACCACAAACGACACATTAAATAAATCACAAAGACCCTTTAAAAATCAAACCAGCAACAAGCCCACAAATTGTCAAAATCTTAGACAGCACCTCAAACTAACCAGGGAATCAAGCTTTACCCAATATGTAGCAATCATAAATATACAACATTTCCATTAGGAACAACAAACCTTTATCCACCTAAATAAAAGGCTATCATTGGAATAACCCAAGGCGTGAAACCAGGAGAAGGACCCCTTCTTAATCCCTTCAAATTTGTACCTAATTATTTTACAATCATTATTATCCTGTAATAGCTATAATTGGGGATCAGATAGAAGAATTCAAATTCAACTTTGTAAAAAAACAACAAAATAGCATCAAATATATTTTTCCTAATTCTACAGACGATTTTTCTAAAACAAAACTGGAAGTTCGAAAAAAATCTTATTTGCTGATTACCATAATAATATATCATCTATAATCCTACCATCAATTAGTCTAGAATCTGTAAAAAATGAAACCCCACTCATAAAAAAATATTATGTCTATAACAGTTCCGGATATTTAACAAGCCTTAAGTTACAGTAAGTCCCTAATCAACATACGCTTTTTTTCTTGTTTCATCTAATATTTTGCTCTAATAAGCAATAAAAGGCAGGAACATCGGATACAACCTCCCAAAACCATAAAAGAAATGATGTAATGTTCATTCTTAAGCTTGTTTGCTATTCTAGGGAGAAAGGAACAGCACGTAGCATACAAACAATAAACACAAATTCCTGTAACTCAGTATGATTTCATTTATAACGAACTGCCCAGTGTGACAATCCTATCCCCAATTTATTCACCTTATATCATAGCAGCATTTACCCTACCTTCCACAACCACAAAGCTAAGGACTCATCTATCTTAAACTCATAACTTACGCGGACGACATTACATTAGCCAGCTAACAATCTCATATGTAAAAACACGACACACAACCTGACACCGCAAAATATTCAATCAAACTCCAGCAAAAGGCTCAGCAGTAATGTCCTCCCTCACAACAAAGCAATCAACACTTTAATTCATTACCCTGCCAAACTCCGGCCAGTCGCCCACCGACATCCCTCCTGCACCAAAACAAGAAAAAAAAAATCACTTAAATAACATTGCCTTCAACAGAACTCCGCCCAAAATCCTCGAAGTGTTAATATTATTGTTTAGCTTAAACACTTGACATTCATCTCCCTTATGTCCTCAAAACCACATAGATCAACAAAAACTTCATCATTATAAGTTGTGGCTAGAACCAGTTAGAAACCGACATATATAGAAACCATCGCCGGCAAGACTCATAAAAAAGTTAAACCAACATCCACCTACCATGGTACAAAAACATAAGTACATCGACAGTCCGAGCTGCTAAAGCTAAAAGCCCATAAACTGAGCACACAGTCATAATCTACACACCCAACTCAAACAGTAAAGAAACTGGGCCAACACACGAAAACAATGCATAGCGAGTATTTTATTAACAGAAATTAACGTCAAACCTGGTCCACCTGTATACTGAACCCATAAACTTAAACCACTTACTAGGACTCGCCCAGAGGTATCTGGATTATTTTATCTGGCCACAGATCTTTGCCGATTAACTAACACCTCAACTCCATGCACAATGCTCTCAATATGCCCATCCGATCACAGTGACTAAACAACCTCCTTCTTCCCCACCTTATACCCAAACACAAAATCCAACTGCCTACACTGTAAAAACCACCAAGCTCCCACCTAAAGCCGACACATTTATACCACCAAAGTTCCTTCGCAACCTGTATGCAGAAAACTACTAAACGTTCATTACCCCATTCAAACTAACTCATTAGTAAACACCGATTTCTATTTCCTGAACACTTTCTCTCCTCTACGACAATAGCGACAAATGCCAATTCTATCCAAAACTAAGTCTGTCCATGTTTCTTTTTGAAGTAAATTCAACCAAAGTAATAAGAGATGCGTCTTACGCACGCGAAACCTACGCCCTAACCAAAACCCGCACATATATACCTGTCCAAACCTACCAGTTCACGAAACAATACTATCCCCTTTCTACACCGTCAACTTACACTTCCTCATCAAACCAGAGCAAATCTGGAAGTTTTAGCTCCTCTAGGTCCCAATTGTGTTTCTATTGGTTTCAGACGATGAGGAGGCTTCTCGAGGTTGCGGATGCCGGGGCGGAATCTGGATCTCTGAAGCCCAGTAGACCACTACAGGTGTGCAGTCTGAGTCCAGGTTGCCTGCGAGTTGATTAGTATATTAGATAGTTGGATGTTATATAGTATAGTGAAATTTTATAGTTATATATAAGATCAGATTTACAAAAAGATAAGATTGTCTCAACTGAGACTTGGGGGGATGGAACCTCCCTCCTTTTTCTAAAAATTCTATAACAATTGTATAGTGCTAGTTTATAATTATTATATTTTTACAAGTAATAACTGATAGTGTACTTATTAATATATGTGCTCCAGGTTAGAGATCAAATTACGCAAATGTAAAAATTACGTTTTTCTGTGCGCGTGATTCTTCAAGATTTAAACCTGTCCCGCCTATCATTACATGACTTACAGTATTGCTAATTAAGTCCGTAAAAACGGCACCGCGTACAGAGAGAATAGGTTTCTCCGTGTGTATAACATTTCTGTGGTGGTCATAATCGTTCCCCGTGAGTAGTCATTCGTCACATTGTAAACTGATGCCCCTAAGTCCGAAAGTTGTGAATTTATAGGGTGACTTTTTATTAATTCCCGGCAGTAGGCTTCATGTTCCACCAATCCCTATTATACTTTCTGTGGTAAATTTTCCGTTCACAATGTTAGGGATATTGATACTCGATAACCCTTGAGGAAATTTAATATCTTGGTTTCAACTCTCTTAATAGCATGTACTTTTGCTGTAGTATTCAAAAGCGAATTTCCAATTTCCAAATGACGCTGTGGTGATAATTATTCACTTTTCTAACCATAGAGATAAGCCTCAAGCAGTTTGAAAACAGGTTCAGGACACACAGCTGTGCAGTAGGTTTACTTTTATTTTAAGAGCAAAATTTAGGATTTGATCGTGATAAAATGATTTCTAGTATTTACAGATGGTAGAATGAGTCTTTCTTGAGAGAGATTATCGCCATTTAATCGACCGTAAAATTTATAAATAAGTATTATGACTTTAGCTGCTTTATCAATATGTGCAGCTTCATCTTGAAACTGTAAAAACCCCATGATTTGAGATGAGATTGCTTAGCACCGTCTGAATAATTTAACAAAATGTTCTATTATAGCTCCTATAAGGATATAGTTAGGCAGCTATGATCACCTAGGGTGATAGTTCCGTGTTAAGAGTAGTCAACTTCAAACCTGGGGTAAAAACATGTATACAGGAAATGTTTATTCTGTGGAGTATATTAATGGTCATTCCACCCGTAGGAAGAATCTGGAATGTGACATCAGTTGTTATGTCAAATTTTCGTTTGATTTACATTAATTAAAAACACAATATAGAGGGATCTAAGAATAACGGATAGCTGAATTCAGGAAGTGCCTGGATATGACTCAGAGGAACATCTGTCATTGGAATTGAATGACCAAAGGCCTATAATACTATAAAGGTGGGGGACTCGCTAAGCGACACTCATCTGTCCCTCCGTTCATGAGAAGAGATAAACCAATTCACTCTTCCTATACATAACACCATCAGGAACAATGAAAGAAGATGAAAGGAAATGCATCTAAACAATGTAAGAAAGAGCTAAACTGGCACGTATAAATGAAAACAATTAAATTCAAATAGAAAAAACACTTCTCACTTATATACACAAGCCATACGGTATTATAAAAGATTTATTATCAGTTAGAAGAATTAAAATATATGCACCAAATACATCGATACCATTATATTTCTTTAAGATGTTTTTTTTTTTCCCGCTTCTCGCTTTTATCTTTATGACAAACTCAATTACTTGTTCCTCGACTTCCTATGTTTGTGCCTTTTACCTTTGATTAAAGGAAGAATAAAAAGTGTCGGGACACACCCAACCCACGATTAAGTACTACCCTTCCACCAATTCCCATATTTGAGCGTCTATATTTTCCTTGCGCTTAACATCAATCAGCAGCTCATCTGAAATCTCGGAGCTCTCTGCCCGGCAGATCTCTTTTTATCCATGTACGTCGGATTCTTTTCCTTGCAAGGCACTATCCGTGATGAATATCCCATGCCAAGCCTCGCGTCGCTTATAGTCCTTCTCTATTTTTACCTATATTGTATTTTCTCTGCGCTTTCTCTGAAAGTAAAGACCTGATTTCTACTTCTCCATTAGCTTCAAAAATCCACCAAGTCACCATACCCCCTCTGCGTTTTTGTTCTTCCCCTCAGAAATTACCGCTTTCTTTTCGCTCAAAAATCCCTTATCGGGCCTTAGTATCTTTCTTATTACGTATTTACCACTGTTGAGAGTTGGATGTTATTTATGTTTAATGAATGAACAAGAAATATTACCTGACATACCACGCCTCCTTTTTATATGTCCATATTAATGCAAGTTGAATAGTAATTAACAAGATGCATCTGTTTTCTTTCTATTAGAACTTTAGCAAAACGACAAATTTGCACCGTGTTATAAGGGAAAAGAAGTGCCCATTTCCTTACCCCTCACGATAGTCTTTATTTGAGTATGCAACGCGTACAGAGTCCAAACTTTCCCTCTAGAGGTCAATCTAGAGTGTGAGATACTATTGAACATTTGCGACGTAATAGTTAAACTTTACTCCTTTGGTGGAAAATATAATAAACTACTCTAATAAAGGTAGTCAAGCTTTGAGGTATTAGCCAGCATATTGATGATCAATTATATTTGGATATACATAAGCCATACCTGGATGCATGAGCATCTCGGAATTGGTTGCATAAGTAAATAATGATTCCGTACATGTCGTGAGTAAATTGACAAAAGTATCGGATATCTGCCTTCATCTTTGGATTTCCATGCAGGCAGTCATGCACGCGTTATTTCTGCCACATGAATAGTATAACCCTTCTCTCAACTATAGTAGGGATATCATAAGGTTATATCCAAGTCAGCAATCACGTCTGCGGAATATGTTTTGCGTATGCCTATTTGTGAGTACGTATCGTAGAAAAAACATGTCCTCAGTTCTCGCTATTGGATTTACATTTACTTTTGAAAATTAAAAATATTATTACTTTGCTCCAATCTTGCATAGGTCACGCATTTCAAGTTTTGTTGTTAGGGAAGTTTTGAACATTGTATTACATATGTCCCCCATTAAACAACAATTAATAACTGGTCATATCATCAAACTGAGTAACGTTTTAAATGACTAGAAAATACCTGCGAACCATTTAAAATAAGATCCGTCTGCAGACAATTCTCAATGAAGTATTTCTTTTGTAGCAAGTGTAAGGTTTCGTTATGTATCATCTCTTTTCGCGCAATTGTAGTATTTCTTTCAGACAAACGTTCAGTACCTTCCCGCTTTGATAATATAGTTTCAACACAATTTCTACGAGCTCCGTGATACACAGTCTCCGAATAGGATTGTAGGTTCAAATGGTTTCTATGTCCGTATTAATATTTTCATTTTCACAGAATCCTACTTCGGTATGCCTTCTCTGATTTCAAGTTGTATAGAGGATTCGATTAGCAACAGTTGTAAAAATCGAGGAGTTGTATTATCAGGATGTAACATCCAACGGAGGCTGAAAAGAATGGCAGCGTTATATAAAAGTGACTACACTTCCATGATTATTAATGACAACTTGATAATTGCATTCTAACTTCACTTGCTTTTAGTATAAGTATGTAAACGTTGGAGGATATCCCCTCCATTCACAAGTAACTGCTTATTTTTCCCTTTACCTCTCGTAGCTAAGATTTTCAATTTATTATATTCATGCAGTTGTTGCGCTGTTGCTACGAAAAGAGTTTTACCACTTTTTTTAAAATCCAGCACTATCTAATGTCCTTCACCATTTTAAAATCTTCCAGATTAAAAATAATAACTATTAAAACTATCACGATCTGACTCTGGGTTGTGATATGCTGGGACTTTAAAAAACCTTCCGTAGTCCAACCGGATTCAATACCCTTTTCTAAACCTTTCGGTTCATGTTCTTGGAGAAACCTCTTACATATCGTGTTACTGTCTTATTTGATTTATTTTAAGTCTTCTTTAAATTTTATATCGTCAATTAAGCATTCCCCATAATTTGAACCATTCACGTCTCTAGTTTTTGACATTCTATAAGGATTGGGTTGAACTTATACTAGTTCTATGGTACAAGACCCTGTTATAAGAAATAAGCCGAAGATCGTCCAGATATTTATATCACTAACCTGATATTTAAAGTATTCTATTTTTTAAAGAAAAATATTCTATGCATAGGCAGTTACAATTTAAAAATAAGTTACGATTGGACTCTCTTCAAACTATTGCCAGACTTTTTGGATTTTACGGAAAAAGATGGATTGATTTAATATACTTGGATATACCATACTCCAGAGTCAGTCTACGCCGTGGAAAACTCTCGCCCCTTGAATTCCATTTCCGTGAATCTTGTCCAAAAGATTTAGTGTTCTCCGCTACGTCCTCTATAATTTCGGGGATAGGAACGATCTATTCGGCAACTGAAATAGCTGATCTTTTATCTTTGATTGGCCGCAAACCACAAAGTATCTAGAGTATAGGTCAATTGTAAAAAGTATAATGAAAACCTTCATTAAGTGAGCTGTTTATTATATTCAATTTAGCATATTATGATAACTGTTCTATATGCTACATTCAGTGACTAAAATGGAATGATCTTATCAAAAAAGAATAATTTGTCTTACAGGGTTTATGTAGTAGGTGAATACTAGTCCTATCTTCACCCTCCAAATAATGGCTCATTTTCCTTTAACTCTTTTTTCTTCAATATTAGGATACCTTTAAAGCTAATTATGTTGAAACTCCCAAAAACTAATTTGGCTCCTGCTCAGATTGATTTCAGTAAATACTTATCAAACTACCTCCAACTTGTCCTCCATTGGTTGCTCTTACTGACACACGCTGTAAGCGTAATATCATACAGTATTATCTATATCATAATATTATATAGTATATTAATATAAATATACTATATCATATATACGATATATATATATTATATATAGTATATATATATCTACTAATATATTTCTTACATAATTTAGACTATGATATTGATATTATATTAGGGAGTATACAGATATATTGTCACAAAAAATGTGTATGCCTACCGGCTCAACAAGGGAAAAGAATACAGAAAAAAGCATTTCAAAATAACATTTTATAGTTGCAACCCAACCATATCAACTAAAAATAAGTATATGCTAGATTACATAATTACGAATTAATCCAAACATAGACCATGGTGTATTTAAGGTGTTTTTCTTGTGCGTGGCTCTAAGAACGCGCCAACACGTTTTAAATTATTTATTACTGAACAGTACGTAAGAAGAATTGCTGAGGGAGCTTGAGGATTCAGGTCTCTGGTGTAATGGGGATATTAATCCAATCTGCTACTCGCGTCCATTGGTATTTAAGTGAATTATTACTTCTTGGGTGAAAAATTATGAGAAAGTTTTGATAGTCTGAAGTTTTTGTTTGATATCATTCCATCACTTTATCAGGTTGCCGTTCTTTCATAGTTCCAGTCTACGTAGAGAGATTCAGCTATTACAATCATCCACCAATATTTGACTTTTTAAACTATTTACAGTATCGGAAACAAGTGAATTCGCAACTATCACCCTGCTTTCATTCAAAGGTAATGGTCTTTTATATTTTTCAATATTATAATAAAACATTCCTGATATTACGCACTCGATTAGGTAAAGCGTGCGTGACTCTCTATGCCGAATAGTTTTAAAATTTAATCTCATTTTTCACTTCAAGTTTTAATTACGATTACGTATATCGTGACATCACTCTCGCAATGTTTATACGGCGTTTACGTAGGTATGGACGGGATGTGGTGTAAAGGCTCTTTAAAGCATCTATCTAATAATTTTGGGAGTGGCAAATCCCTGAACCCGCAACCTGATTCCTATAACCAATGCGTTACTTCTATTGGATTTTAATTTTCTGATTTTAAGTGATCCTTGTTTACACTTCTTTTCCAATATTGGTTATTCTGTTACAACTTTTAGGATCATATAAGCTAAGGAGGTAGAGAGGGCCTGCTCAGAAAGAATCATATGTGTCGAATTCCAATTAAGGATTCTGTGGAATGCAAACTGTGCTCTGCATGTGAAGAGGTTGATAATGTCAATGATTGGGCTCGTAATATCTGCGTGTTATTGGGGTTGGAATTGATGAAACTCGATTGTGGATTTTTTGCGCAGTTGTGATGACGGCAATAACTGGCACTATATTGACGTGGTGTCGAGTGCGATGAATCTGAGAACTGAATTCTGTACATATTGCTAGAAAATAATCTCTTCAATAACATCATATACTTCTACCCATCTCAATATATGGAAGTACAGCAAATCCTTTTCAATTTCATAATATGGGGATAACCACCTTATTTATCAAGGAGCTATCAAAAAAAAAAACGGTAGAAAGTTTTAAGTTTGTGCTCAACCACCTCCTCCTCCTTGCCTCTGTAAAGATAACTTCTTTTTATTTTTTCAAAATTTTTTATTTGAGGTTTGACGAAGGTTATTTAATGATGTTTCTATAGCGGCACGTTAGCAATATTACCTTCTTGGGAGATTATTTCATTCATATATTCCTTTATAATTATATAAAAGATTTATATTAAGATTTTAATCACACTGGATGAATTTCTCATCCTAACTAATTAGTTTACGTTTTAGATGGTTTCAACTTTTTAAATTTCTTTTATTAAGAGGTAAATACCTTTGCAAACTAGAGCACTCTATTAGTGCAGATAATGTGATAACCAGTTTCTATCCTCGCAACTAGGGTAGAATTTGTTGGGTACGGGAGCAGCACTCTGTGCGTGTTTTTTTGGGGTGAAGTTCACACATCAAAAAACCGTGGGGGATCGAAGTAACCTCTTTATGATACGTTTTAAGAACTCTTCCTTTGAAGAGGGAAACATTTGAAGGCCAATACATTAACTTCGACTCTCATCGTCTCTTCTCTGTCAAACAAACAGCCTTAAATAAAATACTTGTTCCTTGGCCAGATATCTTTGAAACCCGGTACTATTTTTTTAAACAGATTTTGATAAAATGGGATTTTAAAGAAAGAGATTAATCCCCAACTATCAGCCGGCATATGCCCTTGCCCCTTGAATGAAAAAAATTTCTTGCAGGTTAATCTGAATCAAATCACAGGACGATAGTTTAGAATGTATGAATAGAAGACATTAAAACTGTGAACCCGCTTCAATTTGTCAAAATTTCCAAATTTCAAATTTGTGCATTAATCATTCTAATACTATCCTAATTTTGTATTTGGCTGGAAAATGTTATTTTATCCTGTTCTTCGGAAGCGAAATTCTCTAATTATCGTTTAAAGTAATTGCCTTTCGATTGCAAATGAATCACATCGTATGTATTCTTATTTAAAATCAATTTATTTAAACCTAAGGTAAAACAATTATATAACTGAATATTTAATTTTTACGGGGTTTGTTTCAAAATTTTACGTTTGCCTTTCAAATACTTTGAATAAGTAAAAGAAACGTTTTAACACTACGCAGGTGGTCAGCTTACAAGATATGACGGCAAGGGCAACTTTCGGAAAGACGTAATATTTCTTTCCACATCATTATCTTTAATTGGAAAAATAATATTTGGTTTATATTGTAATTTCGTTTAATAAATTAGTTTTGGTGTTTTGTTGTCAAAATTACAAAACCATTTTAAATTTGAGAAGTTTCGAAAGATAGAATCGGGGTGCAATTTATAAAACCACCAGACGCTTGATTTGCTGACAGTTTGTGAATCGCAATATTTTTTTGATTTTTCAATTTGTAATTAAGAATAAAAAAGTATTAAAACAAAAAATTAAAAATAGAAATAATAAAAAGTAATTAAAACAAAAATATAAAAGGGAAAAAATAATGTTAATAAATATAATGAGTTAAAGCAGTAAAGCAGAGAGTTAAAGCAGTAAAGCAGGAGTTAAAGCAGTAAAAGCAGTAAAACAGTAAAACAAAAAAGCATACTAATCCCCCTAGGTGTTAGATAACACCTCATATCTTATTGTTTTAATTTTTACTGCTTTACATGCTTTAAGGTTCTGTTTAGAAATTGTGTAAATTGTGAGTCTACTGCAGTTGAAGCAGCAGAAATTGTAATGTCAGTGCTCCTTAATAAGAACAGAAAGCTTAAAATAAAGCAGTTAAATGCAGAAAGTTAACCAGTAAAACATGAGCCTAATTTAGCAAAAGTTTAAATGAGCTTAAGCAGTAAAGCTGTAAAACAAAGAGCACTTACTAATCCCTCTAAGGTGTTGAACGCGTAAAAACAACGCTCGATTGTTTTACTGCTTTACTGCTGAAAGGTATGTGTAAATGTAATGTAGTAGTTAATAGCGAGTTAAAGCAGTAAAGTGTTATAATAGCAGTTAAAGCAGAAAGTTAAAAGCAGCTAAAGCCAGAAAGTAAAGCGACGTAATACAGAGAGGCTACATGAGCAAAGTATTTCTAATGAAGCATGAAATTGTATAAAAGCAGTAAAACACGGAGTGTAAAAGCAGAAATAAAGCAAGGAAAGTTAAGGTAGCGATTGAGGAAGACAGTAAAAAACAAATCCGCCGCAATACTAATCCCCTAGGTGTTAAGTAAAAAACAACCTCTATCTTGTCTCCACTTGCCTATATAAAGGTATGTAAAAGGTAAATAGTTTTTTAATAAAATTCGTAACTAATTGTTTAGTTACAATAATTGACCTATGACTCGGGATAGAAAACTATAAATTTTAACGAAATAGCGGTTTGAATATGTATTACATGATATCATATTTTTCGTTTCACCGGGTAAATTTGCGTGCTTGCGGAATCCGCACGCGCGCAGGGGGGTACGCGGGAAATTATTGCGGCTCTGCGGCGCACGCGGCGAGGCGGCGGGAAGGAGACGACAAATGGGAAATATTGCGCTCGCAGTTCCGGGCGCCACGGCGGGAACGCCAGAAAAATCCAGAAGGCCTGGATCTCCTGCGGCATGGGTTGACCTGCGGACGCGGACTCGGGAAACGTTTGCAATCACTAGCTCGTCTCAAACTGTGTCAAACTCTTCTAGAATTATATGATTCTGTACATGCATAGAAGTGTTTATAAAAATTACGATAAACTCATTTAAAAACTAGGTAGTACTCCAAGCATATTCTGCAGCTGATTAATATACACCAATCGCATTCCTCATACGCTTTATTACCTGCAGTGGGTAGACACCTATATTGGGCATTCGGGTCAGTGGGCTCAGGGGTGAGGCTTAGAATTATAAGGCATTTGAAAAAAAAGTGAGCAACTCAGGATTGGGACAAAGAAATGCATATCAGGCAACTCAAGTCTTGGTCCCACCTACTGTGGCATGCTCAACTTTTGCACTCTAATTGGCACTCACTATGGCATCATTGGGCACCTTCGATTTGCAACTCACCTATGGCCACTCACCTGGCCACTCACCTGGCACTCAATCTTAAATCTACTCAGGGTATTAACACTAAAATTATAAAGAACAAGTCCCAATAAAGTACTTTCCCTTACGTATTGGGAACCATCAAAGCCATCAAGTTAGCGTGGTCAAAATCTGACCCATGGCACGAATTGAATGAGGCAAGTTTAGTTAAGAAAACGGGATCCAATTTTCATGAGAAAAGAATTAAAATCAAAAAAAGTGATAAAGAAAACATAAAAATAGGGCTAAGCCCTAAAGGAAGCCCAAAAATTTACCGTGGGTCAAATTGTGACCCACGGTATATGGCGAAAAAGTGTAGAAAGGAAGAAGACCGAAAAAAAGTGATCTTGCAATTTGGAGTCGAAACCAAGTTAATAGAACATGATTCAAAATCAATAGGGCTTAAAGCCATCGAGCATAAAAGAGAATGAAATACAAAAGATATCTGTGTCACACGTGATCATGGATAGAAGAAACTGTATTTAAAATACTGACTCCATTGTGACATGAGAAACACCAACAAAGGAAGCGCACCGATTGCGTAGATTAACAAAGCTGATCAAAATGAAAAGAAATTACAACGATGAAGTTGCCAAAATATCCTGACCATGGAAGACCATAGCTCGAAGGTAGCCAGAAACCTAAACTACTCGTTTAGGTAGCACTCTGTGTGGATCCCCTGACAAGAAGATCTCGGTTTAGGAATATACATGAAGAAAAGACCAAA
>JABUQX010108282.1:12500-15000 GCA_015478945.1 Trachelipus rathkii | reverse complement strand
AATATTAGTGTTAATTTAATAATACTAAGACATTACTAGATAAAAATAATAATAATGATTAATTGATGATTGATGATGATGCTGATGATGATGATGATGATAATGATAATGATAATGATGATGATGGTGTGATGATGATGATGATGATGATTGATGATGATGATGATGAATGATGGTATGATGATGATGATGATGATGATGATGATGATGATAATGATAATGATAATGATAATGATAATGATAATGATACATGATAATGGATAATGAAATGATAATGTCATAATGATGAATGATATGATGATGATTGATTGATGATGATGATGATGATGATGATGATTGATGATGAAGATGGATGATGATGATGATGATGATGATGATGATGATGATGATGATGATGATGATGATGATGATGATGATGATGTATGATCAAAGAAGTATCATTCAGGATGATGATGATGATGATGATGATGATGATGATGATGATGATGATGATGATGATGATGATGATGATGATGATGATGATAATAATAATAATAATAATAAATATAATTAATAATAATAATAATAATAATAGATAATTAATAATAATAATAATAATAAATTAATAATAATAATAATAATATAATAAAAAAATAAAAAAAATAATAATAATAATAATAATAATAAATAATAATAATAATAATAATAATTAATAATAATAATACTTTGCAGTTGTAAACAAAATTTCACCTTAAACGAATAAATACCGTGACATTCTTCATTGTTCACATAAGTTCTAAAACGAGTTGCTACTCTTGTTTATAATCCTTCAATCTTTAAACATTTTCGAGTTTTATACGTGTTACATTAAAAAGATTTAAAAATAAAAAAAATTGATATTTTTTTAAGGAGAAAAACCAATAGTTACACACTATTCTAATGATGGTTTATTCAAGAACGTTAAAATAAATCTGTGTTTTAGAGGTTGTATAATAGAATCGTTTACCAAACTACAGATCCTTATAGGAAAAAGTTATCAACATTAGCCTGCAGTAAACATTAGGTTCTTACCTCAAATCAACAAAAGATCGTTTAGAATTTAAACAAAACATCTTTAGAAACTTCGTCCTCATTAAAAAACATTATGAAATCTCTATATTTTACTCATTTTCGTTATAGTACTACAAAAGCAAAGAATTGGGCAGAAAGCCATTTAGCGACTTAATTACTTTTTGGATTATTATATATAATATATATAATATACATATATAATATATATATTTATATATATAATAATAATATATATTATATAATATTATATATATATATATATATATATATATATATATATATATATATATATATATATATATATATATATATATATATATATATATATATATATATATATATATATATTATATATATATATATATATAATATATATATATATAATTATATAGTATATATATATTATAATATATATATATATATATATATATATATTATAGGATATATATATATACTATAATTATATATATATATATAAATATAATAGTATAGTTTGATTCTTAAAGAATTTCCTGCGCATGCATTAATATTTTCTCTATTTTCAGAGAAGGATTGATTTTGCTATTTATTATTCATGAAAGCTTAAAAAATTTACGGATGCTTTAGATATAACAAAAAATTCCACTGCGTAGAAGCAATGCAATTGTTAATTTAGTTTCTGGATACAATGGAAGGTGTACTATCAAACATGAATTTATTAATTAAAGGTATATATAGTATATATATTATATATATCATAATATATATATATATATATATATATAATATATTATATATATAATATATATATATATATTATATATAATAATATATATATATATATATGCAAAGTTAGAAGAACAGAATCTTTAAATTAAAAACCATGTGCTGCCATCTATGTTATGTGTTCATATAAAGATTAGGTCGATTTCTTATACCTATCCCATATCTAACAAAGGTTAGGTCAATTTCTTATACCTACCCTATATCTACCTATAGAAAACTATGGAATTGTCACAAAAAGAATATCAATAACTATAAAGTAAAGAATATGTACTGACAAAGTACTGCACCGCTCTCTCCCGGTCTGAGTAATATTGTGCTGCAGGTGATATTTGATAGTTATGAAGCATCTTTAGCTCTACAACAATTAAAACTGCATCTTGAAACTCTTGAAAAACTAGAAAATGTGTTGAGAGAAACGAAAAAATAAGTGCGTGTCTGTTAAGTCAGAGGGAAGTAAGAACGTTTGAAGTGAAATGTATGTAGTAATTTTCGTGTATGTTGAAAATAAAACTGTGGAATAGGATGGGGCATGTTGACATAATCAATATCAAAGTATGGTGGGGCACTGTCCATTACGTTCAGTTTTCTATCCATGGAAATAAGATGAAACTCCATTATTATTTGCATTATTCAGATTTAAAATCCAGCGAAACAAGAGGATGAAAGGAGATAAACAATATCTCTA
>JABUQX010108282.1:2500-5000 GCA_015478945.1 Trachelipus rathkii | reverse complement strand
TAATACAATGTTTGTAGACCCAGTAAATCCTCCGATGACTTCGCTGTCGAACAACCAACGCATGTAGTAAATTCAAATCCTGTCATCATTTCATGTTGGTATGCATGAACCTTGGCGCTTGCGGCTTATATGGTTATGGATGAGTGTCTTCGAACAACATTTAAATACTATAAGCTCCCTTCTTGCATGTTGTGGATAAGATTCATAGGTGTAATTTGTTATGATATTATTAACAACGTTATTACATTACATGTATCGATATTATGAGCTGCCTTGAATACTCATCGTTTTTCTTCAACCTTTTCACATTCCCGTTTAAAACTATTGTTTGACACGTTATGGGTACATTGCGTGGAAACGAACAACCGTATCAAAAATGTCGAGAGTGAAAGAGTTCACCCCTCATTTTTTATAAAAATACTACAGCTTCAAAATATATCATCCAGTATTCGACATTCAGGTATGTTTAGTGCGGTTTTCGTATTACGAGTGCGCAGACACCAACGTATCCCATCGTCCTCCTTAACGAATTAAATAATCGAATTTATATTCCTACACATTTTCATACTTAAACATCCCATACGGTGATACACCGCTGCAACATAACTCGTGAGACACCCTGTATATACTGTATATATATATATATATATATATATATATATATATATATATATATATATATATATATATATATATATATATATATATATTATGTTATATATATATATAAATATATATATATAGAGAGATGGTAGAGAGTATATATATAAAGGTAATATATATATATATATTGCATATATACATATATATATATATATAAGATATATATATAGCAGGCATATATATAGCATAGGCAGAAGTACCGGGGGCAAGGGTGAGAGACTCACAGTGATTTGAAAATTTAAGTCCAAAATCAATAGTACGATGGTGTACAGTAATATTAATTATATAATATATACAATAATAATAATAATATATAATAATAATATATACTATAATAATATAGTGAATATGAGTATACGTAAAATATTAGAGCAATATATAGACCTATATATACATATCGATTATATTGATCTTGAACTTAGAATTTTTTTAGAAAATATGTGGAGTCCTGTATATATAAGACTGCCGATATCCACACTTGAGTATCCGGGGTCGGACATCCGGCATCCGGTTTGTCTCCAGCCGGATATCCGGTGTCCGGCCATCCGGCTGATTCACCATCCGTCCACATCCCTTAATATATACATATTATATATGGTATATATTATATATATAGAGGAGTATGGAGAGATATAGATATATATTTATATATATATATATTATTATATTATTATTATTATATATAAATAGTTATATACATATATATATATATATTATTACACATATATATATGTATATATGTTATTATGTATTAGCGCATATTGTTATTATTGTTATTTATTATTGTTATTACATATACATATATATATACAAGCATATATTATATATATATACATATTATGTTATATATACATATATTATTATATTATTATTATTATTGTATATTATTATATATATAAGAGTATTATTATATATATATATATATAAATATATATATAAATATAGTATATATATATATATATATATATATATATATATATATATATTATACATATATATATATATATATATATAGTTATTATATAGGTATAGGCCTACAACATCAAAGTAAAAATTTTGTAATTTAATGAAACTTGAATTAATATCCCCGTATTTTTATAAAACTAAGAGCTTTACTTATTAAAAGCGCATTAAAAATGGTAATAAAATTTAATATTTAAAATAGTCATGAAAGTTTATTATTACTAACCCAACTCCACAGAAATATTCTCTCACCACAACATGAAAATAAAATTACTGGTCTGCCGAGGTAAATTAGCTACTAGCCTAGAAGGAGTCTGACTCAACGAGTATGGCAAGACCTCGTTGGAAATAGAATGGAGTCAATGATTCTATATGAATTATGAATTAAATTAACGGTATAAGAGGATGATCGTTATGTTAAAAACTAATACCAATTAATTATTATTCTTGTATTATTAATAATATTATATTTCTGCCAATGTAATTTAAATTGGGATTCTTTAAAAAAAATGACTGATACTGAGTCGTGGTTGGGCAAATAATAAAGGTTTATCCATATAGGGAAAAGCGAACTGTTTTCTGACCTCAGAAAGAAGCAGCTAAGCACCAATTGCTAATATTAAAAAGGGAATCGAGTAGAAATTTCAGTCGGCGGCTTATCAGTGAGCCTTCTACATAATAAGAATTCATATATAGATATATATATATATATTATGTTACATATATATATATATATTATTATATATATATATATATATATATATATATAGAGTAGCATATATATATATATACCCATACAGCACAAAGTATCCATTGGATATCCATTTTCCATCCTATTTTTATCGATGTATCCATAACCTACACAGGTCGAGGA
>JABUQX010108281.1:35000-38277 GCA_015478945.1 Trachelipus rathkii | reverse complement strand
ATTTCCCAAGTAAGGTGTGTTCACACTCAAAGTTTCATCCGCTGCCTTTCAATTACGCAGATGATCATCAGACGCAGGCTTCAAATAGGGAGATTAAATTCAGCAGGATACACAGAAGATGGAAGAGAATCAACCAGAACAGAGTGGCAGAAAAAAGGAAGCACCGCAGCAACTAGCCTTGAGTACCAAATTCCCACACCAAAACTTTGTTGCCGTAGACACAGCATCATTGCGACGAGGGCGTCGTAAAGGTGGTAGCGAGAAGAGGGTAAAATTCCTCGAAACACCTGCCCGCGTGGTACCTTATAGAAAAGAATAAGTTACCAAACATCACGCCGCAAAATATAAAGGGTTCAAGGGAACTAGGAACAGTACAGACAGTTTATAAGCCTTTTGGCTTTAGACTCGACCCTGTCAAAGCCGGGTGAAACAAGAGCCCCCCAGATATGAGAACAGTACCCCATACAAGGGCGGATGAGACCTTGTATAGCTGGAGTAATAGAAGAGGAAAAAAAAAAGTCTCGCAGTCGAAACAGAACTCCCAGTTTCTTTGAAGCCGTCCTCGCTCTAGCAACCTTTGTGATGTGGGTTTCCAAGACATTTTTCTGTTTCATGTTAAAGGCCTAGGATGGTTATATTTCAACAGGAAGACGATGAGAAACGCCGAAAGATTATTAGGAAAGAAAGTGTTTTAGAGCGAGGGTTGCGGAGTCGGTCGGAGTCAGAAGTCGCCGGAGTCGGGAGTCGGTAGTTTTGAGAGTTTAGTCGGCAGTCGGAGTCGGACGTCCGGTATTATTGAGAGGTGGAGTCGGAGTCAGTACGAGTCCTGGTAATTTCAAGAGTCGATCGGAGTCGGAGTCGAGTCGTAACTTTCAAGATAGGTTGGGAGTCGGAATTTTAAAACTGACAAAGTTATTAAAATTGTGACTCTGTGAATGACTTCAATCACTTCATGCAAGTTATTGACTTTCGACTTCCACATCACAAAAAGCAATTGCAAACTTCGAAATTTTTTAACCTGCACCTTATGTCAATTTGGATTATATTGTAATAAATTCAACCTTCAACCTTAGACCATCTAATATTTAAGATTACTTAAAGAATAAAATGACTCCATGTACGAAAAGAAAATTCTTCATTGACAATGATATATACGAGCTGTGTTTATAGTTTGATCCAATCTACAGGGTAAGCTTAAACTGAAGAAGAACAACAAAAAGCTAAATCTGCACTTTGCAATGTGGCCATTGTATTAAGGGTTGAACAGGAAGTTCAAGGAAGAAAAGGATACATTCTAAACATATTGTAAGGTGATTGAAACTAACAACTATCTCCGTTACACCTGCTCAGTTATTCTTCAGAAAGTCAAAAAGATTAGTATGAAAAAAGCTTCTAGATATTGAAGATCTTAGTCGAAAGCGTCGATTGATTCAAGAAAAAGTTCAGGTCCTACCTAACCCCTGCAGACAAGATTCCATAACTTTAAATAAAAATTTCTTTGCTGCACTGAAAGATGTTGAAAAATTATTAGTAACTTCTAAGAGATACAAGGGACATTTGTACAAGAAGCTGAAAGCTGTTACGCTCTAACCTCCAACGAAGTTAGCGATGAACTGCCTTTTTCGCTCTTAGCATTAAAAATCAGACCAAAAGGAAAAAATGAGGAACCTGGCAAGATGCTATTCTATTTTTAAAAACTAATCATTCAATGAGTAGTTGTTTTTGAATGTAAATTTATGTAAAAACGAAAACAAGTAAAGCAGTTTTATATATATATATATATATATATATATATATATATATATATATATATATATATATATATATATATATATATAATAATATATAATATATATATATTTTTATAATAAAAAATATCTAAAAATATATTTATATATATAAAAATATTGATACAATATCTATATATATATATATATATATATATTATAACTATATATATATAGTATATATTATAATATATATATATATATATATATATATTGCGATGTACCGAACCAGATATTTTGGTTCGCCGGAACCGAACTTCCGCAAACCTAAAAAGTTCCGGCCGTGAAGTTCCGCGCCCGGAACCGGAACTTTTCGACTTCAGCTACACCTTACATAAACTGCGTTTCCAGAAGCCCGACTGCAGCCCGGGCGGTCACACATGCATCGTTTCCAGGGCCCGTTTGCGCACTTCTACGTCACGTAAACGTCACAATCAGGCGCCCGCCGTTGTTAAATCCTCGATTTCGAGAATTAATAAACGGGCGGGCTGCGCAGAAGAATACTTTGTTTACAAACAAATCTTTTTACAAAACATGTGTCGGAAATGGCTTGCCAAAATTTTTTAATATTTTAGTTAACTTTTATATTAAGGATACTAATATATCGTATCATTTCATAAAATAGATACATATAAGTATAAGAGTATTGCTTACAATTGCCAGCTGATCCGACGGGTGCGCTCGGCCGTTCCAGTATTAAATTTCCTGTCTCTGATTGGTAATGTAATTTTTTTTCAATCCGAAGCGTCCGAGTCGATTTTGACACGTGGCTATACTGGGCTTCTGGAAACGCAGCTATTTTTTACTTAAAACTTGTCTGATTAACAAGTGGAGTCTCTCTAGAAGTATCTGACATCTTGTCATATCCATACTGTGAGCCCTTATTCTGCAAAGCCAAAATTTGGTATAAAGCCGGATCAATAAATTTATTAAGTAAAAAAGGAATATACTAGAGTGTCCGAACAAACTTCATCAATCCACAAGAGGGGACGCGTTTCCAGAAGCCCAGGCAGCCCCGTTGTGCATATTCGCCTCGGCGGCGCCGCGCGAATGAAAAAATATTAAAATAACCAATTCAGAGAAGAGAACAGGAAATTGAGACCTGAAACGGCCCGAGCGAGCCCGTCGGGATCAGCTTGGCAATGAAACTATAACTCTATCATGGGCGTTAACATAAGGGGCAGGGCACTTGCCCCCCCTATATCTTGGAAATAAAAAAAATAACCTTATATTTGACCAGACGACGTATTTTTAAGGGTTTATTAGTGGAAAAACTGAAAAAGATACATCAATCAATAGATAATGAAGTAGTAATTATTAATTACAAACGTATTATAAATATTATATATATATATATATATATATGATATATTATATATATATATATATATATATAATATATAATATTAATATATATATATATATATATAAATATATATATATATATATATATATATATATATATATTATATACTGATATATATATATAT
>JABUQX010108281.1:25000-30000 GCA_015478945.1 Trachelipus rathkii | reverse complement strand
GGTAGATGTTCATCACTGTCCACATTCAATGTGAATTACAGCTCATTAAAAAACTTTTATGCACATCATGCTTTAGATTGCCAAGGGCCGACTCTATTTTAAAAGAAAAAAAAGAAAAATTTTCCCAAAATATTCGACTAAAGCTCTCACGAATGGGCTACACAAGGTAGGTGGAAAATTTCGATGGATTGTTCACCTAATGAAAATTTTAAGCATTGTGAAAGCTAGAGAGCTCAAGGATCAAATATTAACTTTCATTAAAAAACTCAAGATCTTTTCAATCTTAGCAAAGCAAAGCTATTAAGCTTATTTATTTTATTGTTCCTTTAACGTATTCTCACAACCCCTCTTTCATTATGTATTTACATTGCATTCTCCATAATTCAGTGACAGCAACTGCTCTTAATCATTATGGAAATGTTGATTTTGTTTAGAAGGGGTTTCAAGCAAACATCAACGAAACATTCAAACATTTTGAAATTGCAAACAGAACTCTGCTTTCTTGATAAATGACGAATTATAATGCCCTCTTGCTGAGAATCAATTTAAAATGAAAAGATATAGGGCAATTACAATATATTCTTGATGATTTTTCAAGCCAGTTAGAGAGCAAGTTCGCGAATCAAATATCCATACTTACTAATCTTTATAAAGTTACTTATTCCATCGACATCTATCCAAAATTTTTGCCAATTTTGGGAATAAATTGATATGTGCATCATATTAAATATTGTTAAATTTTAGCATTTACCTCACTCAAAATGTGAAATAAAAACCCAAAAACAATATTTCACTACTCTGAAAAAGCTCAAAGCAAACTTTTTCAATTCTACATGAGAAGAAAACTAGCAGAACTGGCTTTAATGAGTTTTCATCATAGCTTCACAATATAAACGAAGGAAGTTATTCAAATCATTTTTGCCTGTTAAAGAGATCAAAATTAAGAATTTTTATATGAAAATGATATCTTTTTTTATTTTCAAATTATTATTAAAGTTCTATTTATTCCCCTTTAGAATAATATATATATACTATATATAATATATTATATATATATATATATATATAATATATATTAAATATATATAATATTAATATATAATTATATATATATATATTATATATATATATTCTTAATCTAAAACACCCCGAAATTTTTTTTTGCTACTGCCATACAGTATATATATATATATATATATATATATATATAATATATATATTATATATATTATATTATATAATATATTAAACTGTATGTAGAAAAATAATTTTATTTTTTAGTAGAGAAATATTATATATATTTCTTTATTTTTAGGAATCCTAACGGTTTTTGCTGACTGCACCTTTATATATATATATATATATAGGATATATTATATATATATATATATATATATATATTATATATATATATATATATATATATATATATATATATATATATACTCAACCATCAAATCACAAGGATCATTGCCCATGTACTCAGCCAAGTCAAGGTGTGTTCGACGAATGAACACTAGGAGAAAAACAGAAAAATAAATGTTATATGACGAAAGTCAAAAAGAAAGCCAGCCCTTACCACCCCCCTTGTATACCTTTTAGTGAAAACTCTTCGCATTCAGGAAACCACCTAAGAGCTTGCACGGACCACGACGCGACCTTCACTATGGCATCTCGTCAATGTGTGGTTAATCCCTTGGCCCAGGTGGGCCACACAATACCCCCTCACCAAACCCCACCATTCACCACTATTATGCACCTTTCTTCTCGGCCTCTGCCAAAACTCACATTTCTCTCTTCAAGGCATTTCTTTACTGACTCATCCACTTTTTCCTCGGTCCTCCCAGCCGTTCCTTTCCCAGCACAACTCACCACTATACATCCGCATTAACAAACCGACTATCATCCATCCTTTCCACATGATGAAACCATCTCACTACTTTCATTTATTCTCTAATTTACCCACACCACACATTCTCTAATTACGTTTCATTCTCATTTATCCAATTTCGTTCTCACACCTAAAAACACGCCCTAAGATTTTCCATCTGAACCCATTTTACTTTAGATCTATATCTCTTATTCCAAACAATAGTCTCACTACTATACATTAACACATGTAAAACACACACTCATATATATATATAAATATATATATATATATATATATATATATATATATATATATATATTAATATATTATATATATATATTAATATATATATATTATTATATATAATATATAATATATATATATTTTATATATTATATATATATATATATATAATATATATATAATATAGTATATAATATACCCGTATATATATATTATATATATATATATATATATATATATATATATATATATATATATATAATATATATATATATATATTTATATATATATATATATATATATATTATATATATATATATATATATATATATAATATATATAATAATTATATAATTATATATATATTATATTATATATTATATAATATATATATATATATATATATATATATATATTATATATATATATAGATTATATATTATATATATATATATATATATATATATATAATTTTCATATAATAATTCTAGCAGGGTGATGAGTCGGAGTCGGAGTCGGCAATTTTCAAAAGGGTGGAGTCGAGTCGGGAGTCGGAGTCGAGTAATATTCAAATCGGAATCGGATCTGAGTCGGAAGTCGTAATTTTTCAAGAGTGGAGTCGGATCGGAGTCGGAGTCGGAAAATTTTTAACCGACTCCACAAACCCTTTTAGAGAGGCGGATTGTAGAAGTTAAGTTTTAAAGAATTGAATTCACAAGGTTGAGAAGGCCCCATTCGAAATTTTCTATCCAGTTCAGCGAGAATAGAATCGGAAAGATGAAGACGGCGAGCAATTTCTAGAAGTAAAAAAGGAAAGGAGCAGAATTGAAAATGAGGAGATGAAGGGTCGAGTCATTCGCATATGAGGGTAGAGTTAGATGAGCAGTGAGAATATCATTAATGAAAGTAGGAATAAAGTAAGAAAATAAGACAACCCTGAGGAACACACGATTGACATGAAAAAGTTAGAATCCTTCATCAACCACAGCGATATTGAGGGGCGCGAAAAAAAACTTGAAAGAAAGCTAGACATAAGTAAGCCAAAGAAGAGGAAACCCAAAGAAAGGGAGCTTGGAGAGCATGACGCATGCCATAACCGGTCAAATGCTTTGGATATGTTCAAGCGCCACCACCAAGTCTCCCCGTAGTTCCTAAAGAACGGAAAACCGTAAATCGGTTTAAATAGGAAAGTAATAGCGCCAGTAGACTTGAACGCCGAAAGCCTTATGGTGACGAAGAAGAGAATTGAGATTCCAGATGTCTAAAAAGTGAGAGTAAGAAAGTGTGAAAACTTAGATAAGAATACAGTGAGAGCTATAGGCATAGATAGAAAGCAATCAGACGCTTCCTTTTCGACAGGTTGACATTTGCGTTGCTTGCAACACTGAGGAGAAATTGCTAGTATGGACATAAGAATATAGTGAACGAAGGGCGGGTCAAGCACCAAGTACATCCCTTCGAAATCGGAGGAATGCCATCCGGCCACCCGCCTTCTCCTAACATTCATAGATCTCAGGAGCCCATGCACCCAATCAAAATGTAATCACAGCAAAAATATAGGACACTTGAGAGAGAAAGGAGGAGGAGGAATACAGAATCGCCAAAGTTGAGTAGAGGAAAATATGTAAGCCAAGAGATTGCTTTCAGTTGAAGTAGAACAACATCAGATCAAATAAGAGGAGCGAAAGGATGATTTAAAAAGTTGTGGAATGTTATTGCAAGAGCCAGAAACCAATTTTCGAGTAGGAAAAACCAAGAGGTTAGCAACTTTCGTTGATAAAGCCCGCTTTGCTCCTCGAAGAGTATCCTGCAGCGATTTTCTAGCTGAATGAAAATTAGCGAGAGTGATAGTAGAGAACGTGAATTTTTCCACTCCCCATACGCGCTGTCTCTAGCCTGAAATGCCATAGGAACACACGATCGAACCATGGATTATGAGGAGAGAAAATTTAGTCGAAGAAGGAATGAACCTGCTCATCCCGTCAACGATTACAGCTCCCACCTTAGTAGCAGAAGCCGAAGCGTCATCAGAGTCAAAGCAGTCATTCTAATATAGTTAGCGTTAGAAGCGAACGCAAGGGCCCCCCAATCACCAGATTAAAGTACAGGAAAATGCGTATGCAGGATGAGCTGTGGAAGAAAGTATTGAAAATTAAATATAAGGTTTGTGATCAGATTACCCAATAGGAGTTGAAAATGGTGTATTTAAGAGAGAAGGACTAGTGGTGAAACCATAGGTTCAAGTGTGTCAGAAATGTTGGGATATCCGGAATGTTAGTTCTTGATTGTTGCTCTAGATCGTTGAGAATGCTGAATATTGCCTCCACCCCACCTAAATCAGTTGTGAGAAGGACCCAAGCACTCATTTGTACATTGAAAATCCCCATAAATAGAGGGACCTCAGTATTGGATAGAACGATATAACAGTCTCGTTGAGAAGTAGTAAAGATATTTAAAGAAAAATTGAAAATCTGTCTAAGGAGAACATAACAGAAGCACAAGTTATTGTAGTAGAAGAAGAAAATTTGACCACAGAAACATCAAATTAGGAGATCGAGATTCACGAGACGTGTACGTTGATATGAATGTTTAACATAGTCCACACTACGCCACCCTTTAGCGGAAATTATGAAATAAGTTATAGTTGGAAACATTAAACGAGTTAGAGGATGAATTCTTAGCCATCTGAGTCTCAGACAAGAGCAAAAGGTTAGGGTTAGAGTTAGTGAGGTGATATTCCACAGAGGCAAAGTTAGATTTTAAGCCGCGGATGTTGGTAAAGTTAATGTAAAGCCCGCGCCTACACAAATCTGCCATCACACACACACACAAATAAAAACAAAAGGCGAAAACAGAATAAAAAAAAAAGAGAAAAAAAAAGAAA
>JABUQX010108281.1:12500-15000 GCA_015478945.1 Trachelipus rathkii | reverse complement strand
TATATATATATATATATATATATATATATATATATATATATATATATATATATATATATATATATATATATATATATATAAATATATATATAGATATATATATATATTAGAGTATATAAATATATATATATATATATATATATATATATATATATATATATATATATATACATACATATATATATATATATATATATATATATATATATATATATATATATATATATATATATATATATATATAAATATATATAGATATATATATATATATATATATATATATATATATATTATATATATATATATATTATATA
The DNA here is from genome assembly GCA_015478945.1 of Trachelipus rathkii. Lineage (NCBI taxonomy): Eukaryota > Metazoa > Arthropoda > Malacostraca > Isopoda > Trachelipodidae > Trachelipus > Trachelipus rathkii. The sequence continues at coordinate 14,686 of JABUQX010108281.1, read as the reverse complement.
ATATTATATATATATATATATATATATATATATATATATATATATAAATATATATATATATATATTAAGCATATATATATATATATTATATTGTTATATATATACATAAGGTATATATATATATATATATATATATATATATATATATATATATATATATACATATATATTTAAATATATATATATATATATATATATATATATATATATTTTTTTATATATATATATATATTTATATATATATATCAAGTGATTGGGGGCCTTGGTAAATATTTCTCTTCTACGCTAACTATAATTTGAATGACTGCTTTGACTCTGATGACGCTTCGGCTTCGCCATTAAGGTGGAGCTGTAATCGTTGACGGGATGAGCAGGTTCATTCCTTCTTCGACTAAATCTTTCTTTCCTCATAATCCATGGTTCGATCGTGCTTGTTCTCTGGCCATTCAGGCTAGAGACAGCGCTTATCGGGGGTGGAAAAATTCTCGTTTCTCCTATCACTCCTACTAATTTTCATTCAGTTAGAAATCGTTGCAGGGATACTCCGACGAGCAACGCGGGCTTTCATCAAACGAAAGTGCGCTAGCCTCCTTGGTTCTCCTACTGACAAATCTTTCCGAGCCTCTTGCCAAAAACATCTCTAATGCAACTTCTGTAAATCTGCCTTTCCTCCTCTTATTCGATCTGATGGCTCTGTTGCTAACTCCAACTGAAAGGCCATTCTCTTCGGCCTCCTATTTTCCTCTAACTCAACCCTGGAGGATTCTGGCATTCCTCCTCCTCCTCCTTCTCCTCTCAGGTGTCCTATGTCTTTGCCTGTGATTACATTTGATCGGGTGCATGGGCTCCTGAAATCTATGAACGTTAGAAAGGCGGGTGCCCGTGGATGGCATTCCTCCCGAGTTTTGAAGGAGTGTGCTTCCTTGCTGACTCCGCCCCTCGTTCTATATTCTCTATGTCTCAATACTAACACTTTCCCCTCAGTGCTGGCACACATGTCCAACCTGGTCCTGAAAAAGGAAGCCGCTCTTGATCCTCTAGCTATCGCCCTATAGCCGCCTTACTTGTATTCTATCTAAGATCTTTTAAACCCTTCTCAACTCTCACTTCTTAGACCATCTGGAATCTCATTCTCTTCTTTCCGATCGCCAGTACGGCTTTTGGCGTTCGAGGTCTACTGGCGATATACTTTCCTATTTAACAGATTTATGGTTTTCCGCTCTTAGGAACTACGGGGAGACTTGCGTGGTGGTGCTTGACATATCCAAAGCATTTGACCGGGTATGGCACGCGTCACTGCTCCCCAAGCTCCCCTCCTTTGGGTTTCCTCCTTCTCTTTGCTTACTTATGTCTAGCTTTCTTTCAAGTCGCTCAATATCGGCTGTGGTTGATGAAGCGACTTCTTCTTCTTTTTCTGTTAATAGTGGTGTTCCTCAGGGTTCTGTCTTATCTCCTACTTTATTCTTACTTTCATTAATGATCTTCTCACTTGCACATCTAACTCTATCCACTCATATGCCGATGACTCGACCCTTCATTCTTCAACTCATTTCAATTCTGCTCCCTCTTTTACTTCTAGAATTGCCTCTCGTCTTAATCTTTCCGATTCTATTCTCGCTGATCTGGATAGAATTTCCGATTGGGGTCGTCCCAACCTTGTGAAATTCAATTCTTTAAAAACTCAACTTCTACAAATCTCCCTCTCTAAAACACCTTCTAACTTTCCTATCTCTTTCGACGGTTCTCTCGTCTCTCCTGTTGACAATATAAACATCCTTGGCCTAACATACACAAAAATGTCTTGGAAACCTCACACATCACAACGGTTGCTAGGGCGGCCTCAAAGAAACTGGGAGTTCTGTTTAGACTGCGAGACTTTTCCTCTTCTCAGTTACTCCAGCTATACAAGGGTCTCATTCGCCCTTGTATGGAGTAATGCTCTCATATCTGGGGGGGGCTCTGGTTTCACCCGGCTTTTGGACAGGGTCGAGCCAAAGCCAAAAGGCTTATAAACTGTTCTGTACTTTCCAGTTCACTTGACCCCCTCTATCTTTGCGGCGAGATGTTGGTACTTTATCTCTTTTCTATAGGTACCGCAGCGGGCAGGTGTTCGAGGGAGCTTACCACTCGCGTACCACCACCTTACGACGAGACCTCGTAGAACACAAGGGGTGCTGTATCTGCGT
>JABUQX010108280.1:0-43977 GCA_015478945.1 Trachelipus rathkii | reverse complement strand
TCATTTTGGGATTCATTTGGGGAATCACTTAATCTGTTAGGTAATGTCTTACTCATTTTGTAGTTTGACATAAAATTTTAGGATAATATGGGTCTTACAAAAAAAAATAGAAAATAATACAGACATGTTTTTCTCTTCTGTAGGTCTGTCTTACATTCTGTGATAAATTAAAGAGTGTTGCCTCACAAAAAAAGTTAAAAGGGTTTAATTAATTTTCGTACCTATTTGATGTCGTACAAAAAGGTAATTATATTATGATGTGTTGATTCTTCATAGGTCAACTGTCGTTCATTCTATATTAATTAAAGGAAGTTGACCCCAGATAAAAAGTTACAGGAGTAACAACGTTGATGTTTTTTTTTTTGTTTTTTTTTGTTTTATTTTTTTTTTTTTTTTTTTTTTTTTTTTTTTTTTTTCTATATTCCATTTTTATTTTTCATTACAAAGAAATTAATGGTTTTCAACATAGTTCACTCTCCTTCAGCATGTATTTGAATAAATTTATAGACGTACATGGGTCTTACAAAAAAAAGTTAGATTACAGACAGTTGTTTCTTTTCTGTTAGGGTTACTGTATAACATGTTTCTGTTTATCAATTAAGATTGTGCACCTAAGTAAAAATTAAAGGGTTTACTAATTTTCAGGAACCTACTTTGCAGTTCGTACAAAAAAGGCAATATATTCTGATATGTTGTATCTCTTCATTAGGTCATGTGTACATTCTATATATAAAATTTAAAAACTGTTGCCCCCCAAGTAAAAAGTTACAATAGTCAAAACGTTGATGTATATATCCAATTTTCATAATGTTCTTAAAAATTTTAACCATATTTTTTTTTTTTTTACTAATCAGTAGGTAACTGTCTTACATAATGTAGTTTGACATAAATTTTAGGACGTACTATGAGTCTTACAAAAAAACGTAGAATATGCAAACATGTTGTTTCTTTTCTGTTGGACTGTCTAACATTCTGTGATCAATTAAAGATTGTTGCCTCAAGCTAAAAAGTTAAAAGCGTTTACTTAAATTTCAGGACTAATTTGAGTCGAACAAAAAAGGTAATATATTCCGATATGTTGGATCTCTTTAATAGGTCACTGTCGTACAATCTATATTAAATTTAAAAAACTGTTGCCCCAGGTTAAAAGTTACAATTACAACGTTGATGCTATATTATCAATTTTCATATTTTCATTCAAAATATTTTGAACCATATTTAGAGTTTGGTACTTTTCATAGGTCACTCTCTATATCAGCAGTTCTGACATAAATTATATACTAGTTGCTCCTAGGTAAAAGTTACAGAGTACAACGTTGAATACTTATATCCATTTATATTTTCTGCCGAAATATTTTGACCCATATATAGGTTGGTACTTTTAAGTAGGTCAACTGTCTTAATCATGTAGTTTGACATAATTTTAGGACGTACTATGGTTCTTACAAAAAACGTAGTATATAAAAGAAATTTGTTTCTTCTGTAGGGTACTGTCTTACATTCTGCGATCAATTAAGTTGGTTGCCCCTCAAGTTAAAAAGTTAAAGTGTTTTCTAATTTTTCAGTACCTGCTTTGAGTAAGTAACCAAAAGGTTAATATATTCTCTAAATATGTTGGATCTTTCCATAGGTCCTAGTCGTACATTCTATATTAAATTTAAAAAACTGTTCCCCCCATAGGGTTATTGATTGCTGAAAAATTACAAGAGTCACAACGGTGATGCTATATTTCAATTTTTCAATAATATTTCATTCAAATATTTTGAACATATTTTCGGTTGGTACTTTTCAGTAGGTCACTCTCTTAATATATTGCAGTTTGACATAAACTATAGAGACTGTTGCCCCAGCGTAAAAAAGTTATACAGAGCACAACGGTTAAATAGCTATATTCCAATTTCATATTTTCATTCTCAAATATTTTGACTCATATTTAGTTTTTACATTTCAGAGGCACTGTCTTACATCATGTAATTTGACTTAAAGGTTAGGACGTATACTGGGTCTTACAAAAAAACGTAGATATACAGACATGTTGTTTCTTTTCTGTAGGTTACTATCTTACATTCTGTGGTCAAATTAAAATTGTTGCACTCAAGAAAAAGTTAAAAAGGTTTACTTAATTTTTAGACCTTACTTTGAGTCATACAGAAATGGTAATTAATACTTATATGTTGGATCTCTTTCAATAGTCACTGTCGTACATTTATTATTAAAATTTAAGACTGTGTCAGTGTTTATATAGGGCACAACGTGATGCTATATTCAATTTTATATTTTTCATTCAAAAATTTTTGACCCATAATTTAGGTTGGTACTTTTCAGTAGTCACTGTCTTACATATGTAGTTTGACATAAATTCTAGAACGTACTATTGGTCTTTACAAAAAACGTAGAATTACAGACATGTTGTTTACTTTTTCTGTAGAGGTACTATCTAACTTGATCAATTAAAGATTGTTGAACTCAAGTAAAATGTTTAAAGAGGTTTACTTAATTTTCAAGACTAATTTTGAGTCGAACAAAAAAGGTAATATATTCTGATATGTTGGATCTTTCAATAGGTCACTGTCGTACATATCTTATTAAATGTAAAACTGTTACCCCCAGGTAAAGTTTACCAAAAGAGTCAAAACGCGGACTGAAAATTTATCAAATTTATTTCATAAAATTATTTGCTATTTAGGCTGGTACTTTTCAGTAGGTCACTGTCTTACATTATGTAGTTTGACATAAATTATAGGAGTACTATTGGTCTTACAAAAGCATAGATATTACAGACAGTTGTTTCTTTTCTGTAGGGTGCTGTCTAACTTCTGTGATCAAATTAAAGATGTGAACCTCAAGTAAAAGGTAAATTGTGTTTACTTAATTTCAGACAACTTTGAGTTCGTACAAAAAAAGGTAATATATCTGGATATGTGGATCTCTTTCAATAGGTCACTGTCTAACATTCTATATTAAATTTAAATGTGCCACCAAGTAAAATAAAAGTGAAACGGTTTTAATGAAATTTTCATTATTTTCTTTAAATTATTTTGACCATATTTAAGGTTGGTTACTTTTCGTAGGTCACTGTCTATACATCATTGTAGTTTGACATAAAAATTTGAGGACGTTCTAATAGGTTTACAAAAAATGTAAAATATAGAGACATTTTTTTTCTTCTGTAGGGTACTGTCTTACTTTCATTCATTGATCAAATTAAAGATTGTGCCCCTCAAGTTAAAAAAGTTTACTTAATTTTCAGACCTAATTTGAGTCGTACAAAAAGTAATATATTCTGATATATTGGATCTTTCAAAGGGTCACTGTCGTACATTCTTATATTAATTTAAAAACTGTTGCACCCCCAGGTAAAAAGATTACAGAGTCAAAACGTTGATGATATATTTAAATTTTCATATTTGTATTATTGTTGAAGCATATTTAGGTTTGTACTTTCAGTAGGTCATTGTCTTACATCATGCAGTTTGAACATAAATTTAGCACGTACTATGTGTCTTACAAAAAAACGTTGGTATTATAAAGACATGTTGTTTCTTTTTGTAGGTTACTATGGTACACCTGTGATCAAATAAAGATGTTGACACTAGGTAAAAAAGTTATAGTTTTAACTTTAATTTGTAAGACATACTTTGAGTCGTACAAAAATGGTAATATATACTGATATGTTGGATCTCTTTAATTGGACACTGTCGTACATTCTATTTTAAATTTAAAGACTGTTGCCCCCCAGGTAAAAAGTTAAAAGAGTAACAACGTTGCATGCTAAATTCAATTTTATCTTTTCCTTCAAATATTTGTGATAATATTTTAATTGTACCTTTCAGTAGGTCAATGTCTTACATCATGTAGTTTGACATAAATTTTAGGACCAAACTATTGGGTTATACAAAAAAAACATAAGATATAAGACATGTTTTTCTCTCTGTAGGATAGTCTAACATCTGTGATCAAATTAAAGATTTTTGCTCAAGCAAAAAGTTAAAAGGGTTTACTTAATTTTCAGTACCTAATTGAGTCGTACAAAAAAGGTAATATATACTGATGTGTTGGATCTCTCTTCAATAGGTCACTGTCGTTCATTCATAGCACATTTCCTGAGCTCTTTGCAACTAGGTTAAAGTTACTAATTTAAGATTTGAAAAATGGAACCTATATTAGATTTTTTTGTTATAATGCGATATTTGACCATATTTAGGTGGTACTTCAGTAGGTCACTTTACTGTACATCATGTAGTTTGACATAAATTTTAGACGTACTGAGGGGGGGGTTTTGTTTTCTTACAAAAAAACCCCGTAGGGGGAATTTAAAATACAGACATGTTCTGTTTACTTGTTAACTGTAGGGTACTGTCTAATCTGTGATAAAATTAAAGATTGTGGCCCCTCAAGTAAAAAGTTAATTTACTTAATTTTAAGCCATACTTTGAGTCGTACAAAAAAGGTAATATATTCTGATATGTTGTATCTTTTCAATAGGTCACTGTCGTACATTCTATATTAAATTTAAAAACTGTTGCCCCTATGGTAAATAATTTTTTAGTTTATGCATTGTTAAATTTCATATTTTCATTCAAAAATTTTAACCCATATTTTTGGTTTTGATACTAATCAGTAGGTAACTGTCTTACATAATGTAGTTTGACATAAATTTTAGGACGTACTATGAGTCTTACAAAAAAACGTAGAATATGCAAACATGTTGTTTCTCTTCTGTTAAGTACTGTCTAACATTCTGTGATCAAATTAAAGATTGTTGCCCCTCAAGTAAAAAGTTAAAAGGGTTTACTTAATTTTCAGGACCTAATTTGAGTCGAACAAAAAAGGTAATATATTCCGATATGTTGGATCTCTTTAATAGGCACGTGTCGTACATAATATAATTAAATTTAAAACTAGTTGCCCCAGGTAAAATTACAAGAGTCACAACGTTGATGCTATATTTCAATTTTCATATTTTCATTCAAATATTTTGAACCATATTTAGGTTGGTACTTTTCAGTAGGTCACTCTCTTATATCATGCAGTTTGACATAAATTATAATACTGTTGCCCCCCAGGTAAAAAGTTACAAGAGTCACAACGTTGATACTATATTCCAATTTTCATATTTTCATTCAAATATTTTGACCCAATATATAGTTGGTACTTTCAGTAGGTCACTGTCTTACGTATCATGTAGTTTTGACATAAATTTTAGACGTACTATGGTTCTTACAAAAAAAAACGTAGATATTACAGACATGTTGTTTCTCTTTCGTGTAGGTTACTTTCTTACATTTTGTATCAATAAAGATTGTTGCCCCTCAAGTAAAGTTAAAAGTGTTTCCTAAATTTTCAGGACCTGCTTTGAGTAGTACAAAAAGGTAATATATTCTAATATGTTGGATCTCTTCCATAGGTCACTGTCGTACATTCTATATTAAATTAAAAACTGTGCCCAAGTAAAAAAGTAGAGTCACACCGTTGATGCTATATTTCAATTTATAATTTTATTCAAAATATTTTAACCATATTAGTTGGTTAACTTTCAGTAGGTTCAATCTCATATATCAATTGCAGTTTGACATAAAATTATAAGGACGTGTTGCCCCAGGTAAAAAAGTTTAAGAGTACAAGGTTAATGTATATTCAATTTTCATATTTTCATATAAATATTTTGGAACAATTTAGGTTAGTAAATTTCAGTAGGTCACTGTCTTACATCATGTAGTGTGACATAAATTTTAGGACGTATAATGGGTCTTACAAAAAAAAAGTAGAATATACAGACATGTTGTTCTCTTCTGTAGGTTAACTATCTTACATTCTGTGGTCAAATTAAAAATTGTCGCCACTCAGGTAAAAAGTTAAAAGGTTTTACTTAATTTTCAGGACCTACTTTGAGTCATACAGAAATGGTAATATATACTTATATGTTGGATATCTTCATAGGCACTGTCGTACATTTCTATATAAATTTAAAGACTGTTGCCCAGCTAAAAGTTACAAGAGTCACAACGTTGATTCTATAGTGTTCAATTTATATTTTTCATCAAAAATTTTGACCCTATTAGGCGTGGGTACTTATTCATTAGTCACTGCATTTACATCCATGTAGTTTGACATAAATTATAGAAGTATATTGGTCTTACAAAAACGAGATAACAAAGACATGTGTTTCTTTCTTAGGGTACATATCTAACCTGTGATCAAATTAAAGATTGTTGAACCTCAAGTAAAAAGTTAAAAGGGTTTACTTAATTTTCAAGACCTAATTTGAGTCGAACAAAAAAGGTAATATATTCTGATATGTTGGATCTTTTCAATAGGTCACTGTCGTACATTCTATATTAAATGTAAAAACTGATTACCAGTTAAAAGTTAAAGAGTCAAAACGTGATGCTTATTTCATTATTATTTCATAAAGATATTTTAATTGACCCAATTTAGGCTTGTATTTTCAAGTAGTCACCTGTCTTACATTATGTAGTGACATAAATTCTAGACAGTACTATTGGCTTACAAAAAAGCATAGAATATACAGACATGTTGTTTCTTTTCTGTAGGGTGCTGTCTAACCTTCTGTGATCAAATTAAAGATTGTTGAACCTCAAGTAAAAAGGTAATTGTGTTTACTTAATTTTCAGGACCAACTTTGAGTCGTACAAAAAAGGTAATATATTCTGATATGTTGGATCTCTTCAATAGGTCACTGTCGTACAATCTATATTTAATTTAAAAACTGTTGCCACCCAAGTAAAAAGTTACAAAAGTCACAACGATGATGCTATATTCCAATTTTCATATTTTCTTTCAAATATTTTGACCCATATTTAGGTTGGTACTTTCAGATAGGTCACTGTCTTACATCATGTAGTTTGACATAAATTTTAGGACGTTCTATGGGTCTTACAAAAAAAATTTAAAATATAGAGACATCTTGTTTCTCTTCTGTAGGTACTGTTTACATGTGCTATGTGATCAATTAAAGATTGTTGCCCTCAAGTAAAAGTTAAAATGGTTTACTTAATTTCAGGAACTAATTTGAGTGTAACAAAGAGTAATATTCTGATATGTTGGATGTCTTCAATAGGTCACTGTCGTACATTCTATTGTAAATTTAAAAACTGTTGCCCCCAGGTTAAAAGTTACAAGAGTCAAACGTTAATGATATATTTCAATTTTCTATTTCCATTCAAATATTTGAAAGCATATTAAGGTTTGTACTTTTCAGTAGGTCACTGTCTATACATCATGCCAGTTGAATTAAATTTGTAGACTATATGTGTCTTACAAAAAAAACGTAGTATATAAGACATGTGTATCTCTTTTGTAGGTTACTATATTACACATTATGTGATCAAATTAAGATTGTTGAACCTCAGTAAAAAGTTAATAAGTTTTACTTAATTTTAAGATACCTTGAGTCGTACAAAAATGGTAAATTTAAAGACTTTTGACCCCCAGGTAATTGGGAAGACTGTCGTACATTACTATTTTAAATTTAAAGACTGATTGCCCCACAGGTAAAAAGTTTAAAGGTAATGTGTTTATCCTATATTCCAATTTTCTTATTTTCATCAAATATTTTGTGAGGAAAATTCATACCAAGGTAGGATCATGTCTTACAATATGTGTTTGACATAAAATTTTAGGACAACTATGGGTCTTAAAAAAAACGTAGATATACAGACATGTTTTTTCTTTCTGTAGGTACTGTCGACTTCTTGTGATCAAATTAAGATTGTGCCTCAGAAAAAGTTAAAAGGTTTACTTAATTTTCAGTACTAATTTGAGTCGTACAAAAAAAGGTAATTATATACTGATGTGTTGGATCTCTGCAATAGGTCACTGTCGTTCATTCTATATTAATTTTTATTTCAAAGACTGTTGCAACAGGTAAAAAGTTACAGGAGTAACAACGTTGATGCTATATTCCAATTTTTTATTTTCATTCAAATATTTTGACCATATTTGGTTGGTACTTTTTCAGTAGGCACTTCTTACTCATTGTAGTTTGAACATAAATTTTAAACCTAAAATGATCCTACAAAAAAAAAATAGAAAATACAGACATGTTGTTTTCTTCTGTGTAGGATACTGTCTAACATTCTGTGATCAAATTAAAGATTGTTGCCTCAAGTAAAAGTTAAAAGGTTTACATTAATTTCAGGACCTACTTTGAGTTCTTACAAAAAAAGGTAATATATTTCTGATATGTTGTTATCTTCAAATAGCGTCACTGTTCGTACATCTATATTAAAATTTAAAAACTGTTGCCCAAGAGGTAAAAAATTACAGGCTTTATTAGAAAGATTTTATTACCAATTTTATATTTCATTCAAAAATTTTAACCCATATTTTTGTTTTGATACTAATCAGTAGGTAAACTGTCTCTACATATGTAGTTTGACATAGAAATTATTAGATACTATGCAAGTATTACAAAAAAACGTAGAATATGCAAACATGTTGTTTCTATTCTTTAGGTTACTGTCTAACATTCTGTGATTTCAATTAAGATTGTTGCCTCAAGTAAAAGTTAAAAGGGTTTTACTTAATTTTCAGGACTAAATTTGAGTCGAACAAAAAAGTTAATAAATTCTGATATGTTGGATTCTTTTAATGGTGCACTGTCGTACAATCTATATTAATTGAAAAACTGTTGCCCCCAGTAAAAAAGTTACAAGAGTACAACGTTGTTTATATTTCATTTTATATTTCATTCAAAATTATTTTGAACCATATTTAGTTTGCAACTGGTCAAGGTCCGTTTTTATAGCCTGTTCTCGATTGCCACTTTAAAGTGTTTTTTTATAATACTGTGGCCCTAGGTAAAAGTTACAAGAGTAACAACGTTGATTATATATTCCAATTTTCATATTTTCATATTTTGACCCATATTTAGTTGGTACTTTTCAGTAGGACACTGCATTACATCATGTAGTTTGACATAAAATTTTAGGACGTTTAGGTTTCTTACAAAAAAAACGTAGTATTACAGACATGTTGTTTTCTTCTTAGGCTACTGTCTTAACATTCTTGATCAAATTAAGATTGGTTGCCCCTCAGTAAAAGTATAAAAGGTCTGGGGTGTGAGTTCCTAAATTTTCAGACTGTTTGAGTAGTACAAAAAGGTAATTATTTAATATTGTACTATTTTACGAATCATGTGTACAGTCTATATTAATTAAAAACTGTTGCCCCCAAGTAAAAAGGTTAAATAGTCAAACGTGATGCTATATTCCAATTTTATATTTTCATTCAATATTTGAAACCATTTTAGTTTTACTTTTAGTAGGTCACTGTTTATCATGCGTTTGACAGAAATTTTGGAAGTATATGTGTCTATACAAAAAACGTAGTATATAAAGACATGTGCTTTCTTTATTGTGTACTATTTTACCTGTGAAAATTAAAGATTGTGACACTCAGGTAAAAAGTTATAGGTTTACTTATTGTAAGAATACTTTGAGTCTACAAAATGGTATATATATGAGTATGTTGAGCTCTTTAAAAACTGACATGTCGTACATCTCTATTTTAATTTAAAAGACTGTATGCCCCAGGTAAAAGTTACAAGAGTAAAACGTTGATGCTATATTCAAATTTTCTTATTTTCATTCAAATATTTGACCCATATTTAGGTTGGTACTTTTCGGTAGGTCACTCTTATATATCATGTGTTTGACATAAATTTTAGGACCAACTATGGGTCTTACAAAAAAAAAACATAGATATACAGACATGTTTTCTCTTCTTAGGGTACTGTCTAACATTTGTGATCAAATTAAGATTGTTGCCCCTCAAGTAAAAGTTAAAAAGTTTATTAATTTTCAGGAACTAATTTGAGTTAGTACAAAAAGGTAATAAATATGATATGTTGGGATTCTTATAAAAGGTCACTGTCGTTCATTCTATATTAAATTTAGAAACTGTTGCCTCAGTTAAAAAGTTACGAGAGTCACAACGTTGATGCTATATTTCAATTTTTCATTTCAAAATATTTGACCCATTATTAGGTTGGTACTTTTTCAGAGGTTCACTGTATTATTAATGTATTATTATTTTTTTTTGTTTGACATAAATTTTTAGGACGTACTTATGTTTACAAAAAAACGTAAAATATAATAACATGTTGTTTCTCTTCTAGTAGGTTACTATTTTAAACCCTGTGATAAATTTAAAGAATGTTGCCCCTTAGGTAAAAAGTTTAAAGTTTTACTTAAACTTAGGAGCTACTTTGAGTCGTACAAACTGGTAATATAAAACTGATAGTTGGATCTGTTCAATAGGTCACTGTCGTAATTCTATATTAATTTAAAGACTGATGCCCCCCAGGTAAAAAGTTACAAGAGAAACAACGTTGATGCTATATTCCAATTTTCATATTTATTCAAATATTTTGACCCATATTTGTTGGTTACTTTATCAGGTCACTGTCTTACAGCATGTAGTTTGACATAAATTTTAGGACATACTATGGGTCTTACAAAAAACGTTGAATATACAAACATGTTGTTTTTCTTTTGTAGGGTACTGTCTAACATTCTGTGACAAATTAAAGATTGTTGCCCTCAAGTAAAAAGTTAAAGGGTTTACTTAATTTTCAGTACCTATTTGAGTGTACAAAAAAGGTAATATATTACTGATGTGTTGGATCTCTTCAAAGTCACTGTCGTTCATTCTATATTAAATTTAAAGTACGTGCAACCCAGGTAAAAGTTACAGGGAGTAACACGTTGATGCCTATATTCAATTTTTTATTTCATTCAGAAACCTACCATCATCATATTTAGGGGTTTACTTTTCAGTAGGTCACTCTCTTCCACATGTAGTTTGACTAAAATTTTAGACGTACTATGGGTCTTACACAAAAAACGTGAATATACAGAATGTGTTTCTTTTCTGTAGTAGTACTGTCTAACATTTCTGTTGATCAAATTAAAGAATTGTTTGCCCTCAAGGAAATAAGTTAAAAGGGTTTACTTAATTTTCAGGGACCTACTTTGAGTGTACAAAAAAAAGGCTATATATTTTTGATATTGTTGGTATCCTTGAATAAGTACGTCGTAAATCTATAATTAATTAGAAACTGTTAGCCCCCCGGTTAAAATTACAAGATCACAACGTTGATCTATATTCAATTTCATATTTTATTCAAATTATTTTGACCATATTTAGGTTGTACTTTTCACTAGGTCTATGTTTACATATTGTGTTTGACATAAATTTAGGAGTTAATGTTCGTCCTACAAAAAAAAACTTAGAATAATATCAGACTGTTGTGTTTCTCTTTCTGTAGGTTTACTATCGTACAATTATGTGACCAAAGTAAAAATTTTGCTCAGGTAAAACTAAAAGGGTTAAACTCAATTTACAGATCCTACTTTGAGTCATACAAAAAAGGTAGATTATGCTGATTATGTTGGATCGCTTCAATAGGTCACTGTCGAATAATTACTATATAATAAAAAACTTGTTGACCCTCAAGTTAAAAGTTACAAGATCACAACGTTGTTTGCTATTATTCCTATTTCATATTTTCATTCAATATTTTACCATATTTAGTTGTTCTTTCAGTAGGTATGTCTTACATCATCTGTTTGACATAATTTTAAGAGCGTACTATTGTCTTACAATTAAACGTAGAAATACGAAATGTTGTTTCTCTTTTGGCAGTTATTATTTAAACCTGTGGATCAAATTAAAGAGTGACCTCAGGTAAAAAGTTAAAAGGGTTTTACTTATTTGATTCGTACAAAAAAGGTAATAGTATATGATATGTTGGATCTCTTCAAATGGTCACTGTATAATTCAATATTAAATTTAAAAAACTGTTGGCCCTCAGTTAAAAAGTTACAAGAGTAACAACGTTGATGTTATATTCCAATTTTCATACATTACAAATAATTTGACCATATTTAGGTGGTACTTTTCAGGAGGTCATTGTTATATATGCAGTTTTGACATAGATTTTAGACTTATATGGTCTTAAAAAAAACGAATAGAATATCAGATATGTGGTTTATCTTCTGTAGAGGGATGTTCTTACATTTTTGTATCAAATTAACAGATTGTTGATCATCAATTAAAAGTAAAAAGGTATATTAGATTTTCAGATACCTCTTTTGAATTATATGAAAGAAATTATACCTAATTTGATTGATCTCTGATCATAGTCACTTTCGTTAATTTATATTAAATTTAAAGATGTTGCCCCCAGGTAAAAAGTTACAGAGTCACAACGTTGATGCTATATTTTATTTTTCATATTTTCATTCAAATATTTTGACCCACATTTAGGTTGGTACTTTTCACTATTTCACTGTCTTACATCATGTAGTTTGACATAAATTTTAAGACTACTATGTCTTACAAAAAAAAACAAGAACTATACAGCATATGTTTCTTTCTGTAGGGTTATCTGTCTTACATTCTGTTATCAAATTAAAGATTGTTGCCCCTCAAGTAAAAAGTTAAAAGTGTTTACTTAATTTTCAGGACCTGCTTTGAGTCGTACACAAAGGTAATATATTCTGATATATTGGATCTCTTCCATAGGTCACTGTCGTACATTCTATATTAAATTTAAACTTTTTTTTTTTTTGTTTTATTAATTTAAAAATCATGCCCCCCCAGTAAAAAGTTACAAGTTTCGTTTATGTTGATCAAATATTCAAATTTTCATATTTTCCTTTATATTGTTTATTACAAATTATTAGGTTGAGTACTTTTCACTATATTATCACTGCTTACATTTAGTAGTTTGACAGAAATTATTAAGACGTACATGGGTCTTACAAAAAAGTAGAAATATAAGAATGTTGTTCCATTTTCGTAGGTACATCTTACTTCTGTTTTCAAATTAAAATTGTTGCTCCTCAGTAAAGTAAAAGGTTACTCAATTTTCAGGACCTATATGTCGTACAAAAAAGATATAAATTTACTAATATGTTGATCTCTTCATAGTCATGGTCGTACATTCTATATTAATTAAACTTACCCCTCGGTTAAAAAGTTACAAGAGTTCACAACGTTGATGCTATTTTCATATTTTCATATTTTCATTCAAATAATTTTGAACCCATATTAGGTTGGTACTTTTCAGATAGTCACTGTCTTACATCATGTTTGAAATAAATTTTAGAACGTACTATGGGTCTTACAAAAAAACGGTAGAATATACAGACGTGTTGTTTTTCTTCTGTAGTCTGTCTCAAGAAATCTAAATTTGTTATAATATTATTCATGTTAGATCGGTTTGAAATAATAATTTGGCTCCTAGGTAATTTAGGGCAGGTGTTTGAGGTATTCTTTTGCACAACGTAAAATATTTACAAATTTGATGTAGTGATTGAAAGCGTAGTCAAGCTTATTTATATTGTTTTATGTGTAATAGCAAAGAAATCTAAATTTTTGTTATAACATGTATTCTTTTTAGATCGGTTTTCAGATAATAATTTGAGGTATCTCCTTTTTACGGCAGTGTTTGAGGTATCTCCTTTGCACAACCGTAAAATATTTACAAATTAATGTAGTGATAAAATGTTTTCAAGCTTATTTATATTCTTTTATTTGTAATAGCAAAGAAATCTAAATTTGTTATATATGTATTCATATTAGGATCGGTTTCACATAATAATTTTGCTCCTAAGTAATTTAGCAGGTGTTTGAGGTATCTTCTTTGCACAACCGTAAATAATTACAATTTGATTTAGTGATTAAGCGTAGTTCAGCTAATTGTATATGTTTTAAGTGTATAGCAAAAAATCTAAATTTGTTTTAATATGTTTCATGTTAGATCGGTTTCAGATATATAATTTGAGTTAACAGGTATTTATTCAGGTGTTTTGAGTATCTCTCTGCACAACGTAAAATATTTACAATTAATGTAGTGATAAAAGTTTAAGCTTATTTAGTTATTGTTTTATGTGTATTAGCAAAGAAATCTAAATTAGTTATAATATGTATTCATGTGATCGGTTTGAGATAATAGTTTGGGCTCCTAGTAATTTAGGCAGAGTGTTTGAGGTATTTCTCTTTCACAACTGAAAAGATTTACAATTTGATGTAGTGATAAAGGTAGTCAAGCTTATTTTTATTGTTTCATGTGTAATAGCAAAGAATCTAAATTTGTTATAATATATTTTCATGATAGATCGGTTTCAGACAATAATTTGTTCTAGGTAATTTATTCAGGTGTTTTAGAGGAATCTCTTTTGCACAACCGTAAAATATTTACAATTAAGTAGTGATAAAATGTTTTTCAAGATAATGCTATCATCTGATTAAGATTCGCAGAAGAAATTAAATTTGTTATACATTTATTCATGTTAGATCGGTTTGATAATAATTTGGCTCCTATTTAATTTAGGCAGGTGTTTGAGGTATTCCTTTGCACAAACGTAAATATTTACAATTTGATGTAGTTGATAAAGCGTTGTCAAGCTTGTTTATATTGTTTTATGTGTAATAGCAAGAAATTCTAAATTTGTTATATGTATTCATGTTAGACGGTTTCAGATAATAAATTTGCTTTATAGGTAATTTAGGCAGTAGTTTGAGGTATCTTCCTTGCAAAACCGTAAAATATTATACAATTTGATGTAGTGAAAAAGCGTAGTCAGCTAAAATTTATATTGATTTTGTGTGTAATAGCAAAAGAATTAAAATTAGTAATATATATGTATTAATGTTAAATTCGTTTTATAAAATAATAATTTGGGCTAAAGAGTAATTTAGGAGTGTTTGAGTATCTACCTTGCAACAAGCATAAAATATTACAATTGAATGTAAGATATAAGCGTAGTCAAGCTATATTTTATGTTTTATGTTTAATAGCAAAGAAATCTAAATTTGTTATAATATGTATTCATGTTAGATCGGTTTCAGATAATAATTTGGGTTAGAAGGTAATTAGCAGATGTTGAGGTATTCTCCTTTGCACACCGTAAAATATTTACAATTTGATGTAGGTGATAAAGCGTAGTCAAACTTATTATATTGTTTTATGTGTAATAGAAAGAAATCTAAATTTGTTATAATATGTATTCATGTTAGATCGGTTTAAGATAATAATTTGAGGCTAATTGGTATTTACGCAGGTGTTGAGTAATCTACTTTTGCAACCGTAAACTAATTTACATTTGAGTAGTGATTAAAGCGTAGTCAAGATGTATTTATATTGTTTTATGTGTAATAGCAAAAAATCTAAATTTGTTATAATATGTATTCATGTTAGATCGGTTTCAAAAAATAATTTGCGTTAATAGGTAATTTAGGCAGGTGTTTGAGGTATCTTCTTTGCACAACCGTAAAATATTTACAATTTGATGTAGTGATAAAGCGTGGTCAAGCTTACTTTAATGTTTATGTGTAATAGCAAGAAATCTAAATTTGTTATAACATGTATTCATGTTAGATCGGTTTCAGATAATAATTTGGGCTCCTACGTAATTTAGGCAGGTTTTTGAGGTATCTCCTTTGCACAACCGTAAAATATTTACAATTTGATGTAGTGAATAAAGCGTAGTCAAGCTATATTTATATTGTTTTATTTTAATAGAAAGAAACTAAATTTGTTATAATACGTATTAATGTTAGATCGGTTCAGATAATAATTTGGGCTAATTGGTAATTTAGGCAGGTGTTTGAGGTATCTCCTTTGCAAAACCATTAAATATTTACAATTTGATGTAGTGAAAAAGCGTAGAAAAGCTTATTTATATTGTTTTGTGTGTAATAGCAAAGAAATTTAAATTTGTTATAATATGTATTCATGTTAGATCGGTTTCAAATAATAATAGGCTAAAAGGTAGATTAGGCAGGTGTTTGAAGTATCTCCTTTGCACAAAAAATATTTACACTTTGATGTAGTGATAAAGCGTAGTCAAGCTTATTTTTATTTGTTTTATTTTAATAGCAAAAAAAATATAAATTTTTATAATATGTATTTATGTTAGATCGGTTTCAGATAATAATTTGGGTTAATAGGTAATTTAGGCAGGTGTTTGAGGTATCTCCTTTGCAAACCATAAAATATTTACAATTTGATGTAGTGATAAAGCGTAGTCAAACTTTTTTATATTGTTTTATGTGAAATAGCAAAGAAATCTAAATTTGTTATATATAGATATTCATGTTAGATCGGTTAAGATTAATATTTGTATTTAATAGGTAATTTAGCATTAGTTTGAGTAATCCTTTGCAAACGCTAAAATATTTCATAATCTCTTTTATTAGTTATTATGTGTAGATATACTAGAAACCAAAGAATACTCAAATTTGTAAAAAATATAAATTATGGTATAATGTTAGATGTTTCAGATAATAATTTGCGTTAATAGGTAATTTAGGCAGTGTTTGACGTATCTCTTTCACAACGAAAGATTATACAATTTGATTAGTGATAAGCGAGTCAAGCGATCTATTATATATTTATATGCTAATTAAAAGCAGAAGAAATCTAATTTGTTATAATAATGTTTTAATTTTAGATCGGTTTCAATAAATATTTGGGCAATCCTAGGTAATATATATATTAGTGTTTGATGTATTCTTTGCACAACGTAAAATAAAACATGTCTTATAACAAATTTTAAGGATTTTCTTTGCTCTATACACATAAAATATAATAAGCTGACTTACGACTATTATCACCTAACTCCATCAAAATTGTAATATTATTTTCTTCTCCGTTGACTGTTGCAAAGAGAATACTCAAACCACTCTGCCTAAATTACCTATTAACGCAAATTATTTATCTGACGACTATAACATGAATACATATTATAACAAATTTAGATTCTTTGCTATTACACATAAAACAATAAAGATAAGCTTCAGTAAGCTTTATCGCTACATCAAAGTTTAAATATTTTACGGTTGATGCAAGAGTTACCTCAAAATCTGCCTTACTTACCTCATTAATACAAATATTATCTGAAACAGATCTAACATGAATACATATTATAAACAATTTAGATTCTGCTATTTCACATAAAACAGTATAAAAAGTTTTGACTACGCTTTATCAACTACTTCTTTTACAACTTTTGCATTTTCTTGCAAATGAAGATCGTCATACACCTGCCTAAAAATTACTATTACAAATTATTATCTGAAACCGAGTTCTAACATGAATACATTATATATAACAAATTTACATTTCTTTGCTTTAACAAAAAAAAAAAAAAATAAATTGACTACCCTTTATACAAAGCAAAAGTGTAAATATTTTATTGAAAGTGCATTAGGACT
This sequence comes from Trachelipus rathkii, assembly GCA_015478945.1. Lineage (NCBI taxonomy): Eukaryota > Metazoa > Arthropoda > Malacostraca > Isopoda > Trachelipodidae > Trachelipus > Trachelipus rathkii. Next base: position 26,727 of record JABUQX010108280.1, on the reverse strand, counting down.
TCAATAGATGAAGAAAATACAGTAAAACGAAGCATAATAAATGAATACAATTATAACAAATTTAAAATTTCTTTGCTTTAACACAAAACAATTAAATAAGCTTTCTACGTATTTTCATACATCAAATTGTAATATTAATGGTTTTGCAAAGAGTACCTCAAAACACCTGCCTAAATTAAAATTGCCAAATTATTATCTGAAACCGATTATAACATGATCATATTATAAAAATTTAGATTGCTTTGTTGGGAACATAAAGAACATTATAAATAAGGTCGACTACTTTATACTACATCAAATTGTAAATATTTTACGTTTGTGCAAGAGATACCTCAAAAACCTGCTAAATTACGTAGGAGCCCAAATTTTTATCTGAAAATCTAACATGAATACATGTTAACAAATTTAGATTCTTTGCAATTACACATAACAATATAAATAGCTTGACCACGCTTTATCACTAAATTAAATTGTAAATATTTCACGTTGTGCAAGAGATCCTCAAACACTGCTAATTGACCTATTAACGCAAATTATTTTTGAACCGATCTAACATGAATACATATTATAACCAAATTTAGATTTTTTGCTATTACAATAAAAACAATATAAATAAGCTTGACTACGCTTTAGTCACTACCTCAATTGATAAATAGTTTACGTTTAGCAAAGTAGTACATTAACACTGCGTAAATACCCAATTAGCCAAATTATATCTTAACCGGATCTAATGAAAAATATTATAACAAATTTAGATTCTTTGCTTACAAATAACAATATAAATAAGTTTACTAGCTTTATCACTACATCAAAATTGTAAATATTTTCGGTTTGCTTTGCAAAGCAGAATACCTGTACACTGCCGAATTGCTTTCTTTAACAATTATTATCTGACGATCTAACGAATGAATCATATTATAACAAATTAGATTTCTTTGCTATTTAAACATAAAACAATAAAAATTTAAGCTTGACTACTCTTTATCACTACAATCAAATTGCTAAATATTTATGCTTGTGCAAAAGGAAATATTAACACTGCCTAAATTTACCTTTTAGCCAAATTATTAATTTATAACCGATCTAAATAAATACATATTTATAATAAATTTTATTTCTTTGCTATTACACACAAAACAGATAAAATAGGCTTGACTACGCTTTTCACTACATCAAATTGTAAAATATTTTACGGTTTTGCAAAGAGATACCTCAAACATGCCTAAATTACAATTAGCCCAAATTATTATCTGAACGATCTAAATTGCATACATATTAAAAAGTTAGATTTCTTTAGCATATTCACATAAAACAATATAAACAGGTGACAACGCTTATCACTACATCAAATTGTAAATATTTACTTTGTGCAAAGGAGATACCTCAAATACCTGCCTTAATTACAGGAGCCAAATTATTATCAGAAACATTTAACATGAATACATGTTATAACAAATATAGATTTTTTCTATTACACATAAAACAAATAAATAAATCTTGAAAACATTTTATCACTACATTAATTTGTAAATATTTTACGGTTGTGCAAAGGAGATACCTCAAACACCTGAATAAATTACCTAGAAGCCAAATTTGTCTGAAACCGATCATCATGAATACATTTATAAAATTTAGATTTCTTTGCTCATTATACATCGAAACAATCAAATAAGGTGTTGTCTATGTATATGAGGAAGCAATTGTTGTAAATATCTTTCGGTTGGCACTTGACGATGGTATCCGTCAATAAAAGCAAAATCAATCTTGGGGTTATTTTTATCAAAACCAATCCAACATGAATACATATTATAACTTATTTAGATTCTTTGCTAATAACATCAAAACAAAAATCAAGCTTGAAACGTTTTATTCATATTATTTGTAATATTTTTACGGTTGGAGAGGAGATACTCAAACACAACTGGAATAAAATAAACTGTTAATCAATTATTATCTGAACCATCTAACATGAATAATATTAAAACAATTTAGATTTCTTTGCTTATTACACATTTAAAAACAAATAAAAATTAGCTTGACTACGCTTTATCACAAATCAAATTGTTTAATTATTTAGGAATTGATGCAATGGGATACTCAAACACTGCTAAATTACTAGGAGCAATTATATGTAAACCGATCTAATATTGAATAATATTATACAAATTTAGATTCTTTGCTATTAAATAAAAAGAATATAATAAAGATAAACATTTTATATACATTAATTTTGTAAATAATTTACGGTTGTGCAAGAAGATACCTCAAACACCTGCCTAAATTACCTAGAAGCCCAAATTATTATCTGAAACCGATCTAACATGAATACATGTTATAAAAAATTTAGATTTCTTTGCTATTACACATAAAACATTAATAAGGCTTGACTACGCTTTATCATACATCAAATTGTAAGAATATTTTACGTGTGCAAAAGAGATGCCTCAAAAACTGCCTAAATTACCTAGGAGCCAAATTATTATCTCAACCGATCTAACATGAATAAACATATTATAACAAATTTAGATTTCTTAGACAGTACCCTACAGAAGAAAAACAACACGTCTGTATATTCTACCGTTTTTTTGTAAGACCCATAGACGTTCTAAATTTAATTTCAAACTAATGATGTAGACAGTGACATACTGAAAGTACCAACTTATATGGTCAAAATATTTGAATGAAAATATGAAAAATATGAAATAGCATCAACGTTTGTGACTCTTGTAACTTTTTAACGGGGGGGGCACAGTCTTTGAATTTAATATATAGAATTACGCCAGTGACTATTGAAGAGCATTCCAACATATAAGTATTTATTACCTTTTTTGTACGTCACAAATGTCCGGAAAATTGAGTAAACCCTTTTAGATTTTTACTGAGGGGGCAACAATTTTTTAATTTGAAACAGAATGTAAGATAGTACTACAGAAAAAGAGACCCAATAGTCTGTATATTCTACGTTTTTTGTAAGACATAGTACGTCTTAAAATTTATGTCAATACATGTGTAAACAGTGAAATAGTGAAACAGAGTTACCAACTAATATATGGAGTCAAAATTTTGATGAAAAATTGAAAATTTGAATATAGCATCACGTTTGTGATCTCTAACTTTTTACCTGGGGGGCAACGTTTTTAAATTTAATTATAGAATGTACGACAAGTGAACCTATGGAAGAGGATCCATTATCAGAATATATTACTTTGTGTACGACTCAAAGCAGTCCTGAAAAATTAAGAAACACTTTTAAATTTACTTGAGGGGAACAATCTTATTGATCACATGAAATGTAAGACAGTTACCCTACAGAAGAAGAGAAACATCATGATCTGTATATTCTTCGTTTTTTTGTAACCCATAGTACGTCTTAAATTTTATGTCAAAATCATGATGTAAGACAGTGAAATAGTGAAAATTACAACCTAAATGTGGGTCAAAATATTTGAATGAAAATAAAAATTATATAGCATCACGTTTGTTACTGTAACTTTTTACCTGGGTTGCAACAGTCTTTAAATTTAAATATAGAATGAACGGACAGTGACTATGAAGAGATCCAACACTTCATATATATTACCTTTTTTTGTACGATTCAAATTATGGTACTGAAAATTAAAGTATACTTTTTACTTTTTAATTGAAGGTCAAACAATTCTTTAATGTGATAGCAGAATGTAAACAGGACCTCAGAAGAGAACAACATATTGTATAATTTAAACGATTTTTTTTTGTAAAGGACCATAGTAAGTTCCGAAAATCTATGTCACACTGACATAATATAAAGACAATGACTACTGAAAAGTTACAAACCTAAATATGGGGTAATTAATTTGAATGAAAATATGAAAAATTGAATATACATCAAATTGGACTTTGTAACTTTTTATGAGGGGCAACGTTTTTTAATTAATAGTGAATGATACGACAGTGCCATTGGAAGAGATCAACAGTCAGTATATATTTACTTTTATTGTACACTCAAATTAAGTAAACTTTACTTTTTACCTGAGGGGCATCAATCTTTAATTTACCACAGGGTTTAAATATAACTGCAAAAGAACAATGTCTGTATATTTATATTTTTTTTTGTAAAGACCAAGGTACGTCTTAAAATTATGTCAAACTAAATGATGTAAGACAGTGTACTACTGAAAAGTACCAACTAAATATGGGTAAATATATTTGAATGAAAATATGAAAATAGGAATAGCAAAACGTTGTGACCTTGTAACTTTTTAAGTGAAGGTCAACAGTTTTTTTTAATTTAATATGAGTATTGTACGACAGTGACCTATAGAGATCCAACATGTCAAGTATATATTACCTTTTTGTATGACTCAAAGTAGGTCTTGAATTGAGTAACCCTTTTAGCTTTTTACCTGAGAGCAACAATTTTTAAAATTTGTAACATAATGTACGTAGGAACTAAGAGAGAAACAAATGTCTGAATTTTCTAAGTTTTTTTTTGATAGGACGAACATTACGTCCTAAAATTATGTAACTACAATATTGTAAGACAGTGACCCCCCCCCCTCTCTTCCCTCCCACCCCCCCCATAGTTGAAGTACCAACCTAAATATGGGTAAAAATATATGAATGAAAATATGAAATTGGATTATACATCAACGTTGTGCTCTTGTAACTTTTTAACCGGGGGGCAACAGCTTTCTTTAAATTTATATAGATTGTAAGGACGAGTGGACTATTAAGAGATAAATATCAAGATTTATCCTTTTTTGATACAATCAAAATAGGTCCTGAAAATTAGTAAACCCTTTTAACTTTTTACCTGGAGGGCAACAATCTTTAAATTTGATCAACAGATGGTTAGGACAGATACCCTACAGAAAAAAACACATGATCTGTATTTTCTAACGTTTTTTTGTAAGACCCATGTACGTCTAAATTTATTCAAATACATATGTAAGACAGATGACTACTAAAAGTAACCACCTAATATGGGTCAAAATATTTGAATGAAATAAAAATTGCAAATATAGCATCAACGTTGTTACTCCTGTAACTTTTACCGGTGAAACAGGTTTTAATTTAATATTAGCAATGAACGACAGTGACTATTTGAAGAGATCCAACACATCAGTATATATTACCTTTTTTGTACGGCTCAAATTAGGTCTGAAAATTAAGTAACACCTTTTAACTTTTTACTTGAGAGTGCCAACAATCTTTAATTGTGATCACAGAATGTATACACAGTTACCCTACAGAGAGAAAAACATGTCTAATATTCTACGGTTTTTTTTGTAAGACCCTTTGTACGTCCTAAAATTTATGTCAACTCAATATGTAGACAGTGACATAATGAAAAGTACCAACCTAATATGGGTCAAATATTTGAATGAAAATGAAATTGGATATAGCATCAACGTGTTATCCTGTAACTTTTTACCTGGGTAGCAACAGTCTTTAAATATTATAATAGAATGTTACGACAGTGACCTATTGAGAGATCCAACATATCAGTTTTAATTTACAGTTTTGTACGACTCAAGATAGGGTAGTAAAATTAAGTAAAACCTATAAACTTTTACCTGAGGGGCACAATCTTTAATTTGATCACAGGTTTTAAATAATAACAAAAGAGAAACAACATGTATGTATATTCTTGCGTATTTTTTTGTAGACCCATAGACGTCTAAGAAATTTATGTCAAATAGATGATGTAAGACAGTGACTACTAAAGTTACAACATAAATATGCTTCAAATTATTTGAAGTGAAAATATGAAAAGTAAAGTATAGCATCAACGTTTTGACTCTCGTAACTTTTTATCTGGGCAAGCAGTTTTCTAATTTAATATAGAATGTTCGACAGTAACCTATTGAAGACCAATATATAAGTATTTATTACCTTTTTTTGGTATGATCAATATTTAGTCCTGAGAATAAGTAAACCTTTTTAACTTTTTAAATTGAGGGGCAACAATCTTTTAATTGATACTGACGTTTCCTACATGAGAGAAAAAACTGTCTGTAAATATTCTATGTTTTTTTTTTTGTAACGGACCCATTATTGCGTCCAATTTATGTCAAACTACAGATGTAAGGATATTGACATACTGAAAGTACGCAATCCTAAATATGGGTCAAAATATTTGAATGAAAATAAGAAAATTTGAAACTTATCATCACGTTGTTATCTGAACTTTTTAACTGTGGCAAACAGTCTTTAATTTAAAATAGAATGTCGACAGTGTCAATTAAAGGAATCCACATATCAGTTAATATTACCAATTTTGTACGGAACTCAAGTTATGTTTAAAATTAAGTAAACTTATAACTTTTTACCTGCTGATGTGTCAACAATCTTTAATTTAATCACAGGGTGTAAAATTAGTGAACTACAAAAAGAGAAACAATATTCTTTATATACTACGTTTTTTGTAAGACAAATTAGTACGTCCTAAAATTTATGTCAAAACTGCATGATGTAAACAGTGACCTACTGATTTAAGTACAACCTAATATGAGTCTTTGGATATTGAAATGAAAATATGAAAATTGAATTATAGCATCAAGTTGTGACTATTGTAACTTTTACTTGGGGCAAACAGTTTTAAATTTTATAGAGAATGTACGACAGTGACCTATGAAGAGATCCAAATATTAGATATATTACCTTTTTGTACGACTCAAAGCAGGTCCTAAAATTTAGAAATTTTTACTTTTTTGTAGCGGCAACAATCTTTATTTAGATCACAGAATGTAAGACAGACCCTACAGAAGAGAACAACATGTCTGTATATTACTACGTTTTTTTTGTAGAACCCATAGTACGTCCAAATTTATGTCAAAAACTACATGATGGAAGACAGTGACCTACTGAAAGTTACAACTATATATGGGTCAAATATTTGATAAAATTTGAAATTGATATGTATCAACGTTGTGATTTGTAACTTTTTAGGGGCAACAGTATTATAATTTATGTCAACCTGCATGATATAAGAATTTGACCTACTGAAAAGTGACCAAAATAATATGGTTCAAATATTTGATATTGAAAAATATGAAAATTGAAATATAGCATCAACTGTTTGACTTTGTAATTTTTACCTGGCGAAAGTTTTAATTTATATAGATTGTTACGACAGTGACCTATTAAAGAGATCCAAACATATCGAGACTATATTAATTTTTGTTTCGACTCAAATACAGTCCTGAAATTAAGTAAACCCTTTAATTTTACTTGAGGGGCAACAATTTTAATTTTCCAGAATGTTAGACAGATACTTAACAGAGAGAAACAACATGTTTAGATATTCTACGTTTTTTTGTAAGACTCATAGTACGTCCTAAAATTATTGTCAAATACATTATAGTAAGACATTACCTACTGATTTAGTATCAAAAACAAAAATATGTTAAAAATATTTGAATGAAATATGAAAATTGGAATATTGATCAATGTTTTGACTATTGTAACTTTTTTACTTGGGGAGCAACAGTTTTAAATTAATATAGAATGTACGACAGTGACCTATTGAAGAGAATCACAACATATCAGAAAATATTACTTTTTTGTACGACATCAAAGTAGTCTGAAAATTAAGTAACCTTTTAACTGTTTATTATTGAGGTGCAACATTCTTTAATTGATACAGAATTGTTAGACAGTACCTACAGAAAAGAAACTACATGTCGTATATTCACTTTTTTTTGTAAAGACATAGTACGTTCTAAAAATTTAATGTCAAACTACATAGTAAGGAGTGTACTACTGAAAAAGTACCAACTATATGGGTCAAAATATATTTAATGAATAAACTACAAGAATTTAGCATCAACGTTGTTACTCTGTAACTTTTTACCTGGTTTGCTAGTGAACAGTCTTTAAATTTATATGAATGTAACGACAGTTGACTATTAAGAGATCAACACATTCATATTATATACCTTTTTTGTACGACTCAAATAGTACTGAAAAATTAGTAACCTTTAACTATTTATTTGACGTAAAAACGCCCGGTTATGATCACTAGAATGTTAGATAGTTTCATCCAGACTTGGGGGGCACATGTCTATATTTCTATTTGTTTTTGTAAGACCATAGTTGTCCTAAAATTTATGATCAAACTAAATGAGTGACATTGACCTACTGAAAAGTATCAACCTAATTATGGGTCATAAATATATTGAATGAAAATAAGAAAAATTGGATAATAGCATAAACGTGTTATATTTTAACTTTTACCTGGGGCCACAGTCTTTACATTTAAAATAGAATGTACGACAGTTACCTAATGAAGAAGATCAACATATCAGTATATATTACCATTTTTGTACGACTCAAAGTTATGTTCTAAAATTAAGTAAAACCTTATAACTTTTTACCTGAGTGTCAAAATCTTTAAATTGATCACAGGGTGTAAAATAGAAACCTACAAAAACAAATAACTGTCTTATATATACGTTTTTTTGTAAGACACATAATAGTCCTAAAATTTATGTCAAACTGCAATGATGTAGACAGTGACTATGAAAAGTACAACCTTATATGCTTGTCTATTTTTTTGAATGAAAACATAAATTGTAAATATATCATTAAAGTGTGATGGACATTTTACAGTATATCACTACGTAGTTAAAGTTTATATGATGTGACGACAGTAGACCTATTGAAGAGATCCTTTATATCAAATATATTACACTTTTTTGTACGACTTCAATTAGGTCCTGAAATTAGTTAAACCCTTTTAATTTTTAATTGAGGGGCAACAATCTTTAATTTGATCATAGAATGTAAGACAGTACCCTAAGAAAAAACAGATGTTTCTTCAATCTCTGATGCTATAGAACGTCTAAAAATTTATGTTAAAACTACATGAATGTAAGACAGTGACCTACTGAAAGTACCAACCTAAATAATGGTCAAAATATTTGAAAGAAATATGAAATTTGGAATATAGCATCATCGTTGTGACTTTTGTAATTTTTACTTGGGTGGCAACAAGTTTTTTAAATTTAATAGAATGTACGCAGTGACCTATAAGAGATCCACTATCAGGATATATTACATTTTTTGTACGCTCCAAGTTGGTCCTAATATTTAACACAATTACCTTTTTATGAAGTTCAACGATCTTATTTGATCAGAAGTTAGACCATCACCTCAGAAAAGAAAACAAATGTCTGTATATTCTATTGCTTTTTTGTTACCAATAGTACGTTCTAGAATTTATGTCAAACTACATAATGTAAGGACATTGATGCTACTAAAAAGTACCAACCTAATATGGGTCAAAATATTTATGAAATAAAATTATGGAATAATAGCATCAACGTTTGATCTTGTAACTTTTACCTGGAGTAAACAAGTTTTTACATTTAATATAGAATGTACGAAGGTGAATATTGAAAGATCCAACATATCAGAATATATTTACCTTTTTGTTCGACTCAAATTAGGTCTTGAAAATTAAGATAACCTTTTAACTTTTTCTAGAGGTTCAACATCTATTTAATTGAATCACATTGTTAGATAGTAACCTACAGAAAGGAAATATTTGTTTATTCTACGTTTTTTTGTAAGACAATGTGACGTCCTAGAGAAATTTATTGCCAAACATCATGATGTAAGACAGGAATACTGAAAGTACCAGGCCTTATAATAGTGGGTCAAAAATGTATTGATGAAATATAAAATATGAAGATTATTAGCAATCAAACGTTTGCTCTTGTAATTTTTAGCTTGGGGAACAGTCTTTAATTTAACATATAGAATGTACGACAGTGACCTATTGAGAGACAAAAATATAGAGTATATATTTACAGTTTCTGTATATGACTCAAAGTAGTCTGAAAATTAAGTAACCTTTAATTTACTGAGTGGGCGACATTTTTATTTTGACCACAAATGTTAAGATAGTAACCTACAGAAGAAACACATGTCTGTATATTCTTACGTTTTTTTGTAAGAATAATATACGTCTAAAATTTATGTCAAACTACATCATGTAAGACAGTACCTACTGAAAAGTAAAAACCTAAATATGAGTCAAAATTTGAATGAAAATTATGAAAATTGGAATATAGCATTAACCTTGTGACTTATAACTTTTTACTGGGGGCACAGTATATAATTATGTCAAAACTGCATATTATATAGAGAGTACCTACTTGAAAAGGACAACTATTATGTTCTCAAAAATATTGAATGAAAATATGGAAAGTGAAATTATAGCGAATCAACGTTTCTTGTAACTTTTTACCTCTTGGGCAACAGTTTTTAAATTTAATATAGAAGTACACAGTAGACACTATGGAGAGATCCAAATATAGAATATATTACTTTTGTACTACTCAAAGCAAGGTCCTGAAAATTTAGGAAACTTTTAACTTTAATGTGAGGAGGCAACTCTTTAATTTGATACAGAATGTAAGACAGTACCCTAGAAGAGAACAACATGTCTGTATATACTAGTTTTTTTTGTAAGAACAATAGTACGTCCTAAAATTTTATGTCCAATAACTACATGATGTAGACAGTGACTACTGAAAAGTACCAACTGATATATGGGTCAAATATTGAATGAAAAAATATGAAATTGGAATATAGTATCAACGTTGTGACTCTTTAACTTTTTCTAGGAGGCAACAGTATTATAATTTATGTACTGCATTGATATAGAGAACCGATATGACCTACTGAAAATACAACCTAATATGGTTTCAAAATATTGAATTGAATATGAAAAATTGAAATATAGCTCACTTGGAATCTTGTAATTTTTACTGGGGGCAACAGTTTTTTTTTAAATTTAATTAAGATTGTACGACAGTGACTATTAAGGATTCAACATATCAGAATTTATTAACTTTTTTGTTCGACTCAAATTAGGTCCTGAAATTTTAAGTAAAACCTTTTAACTTTTACTTGAGGTTGCAAACAATTTTTAAATTGATCAACAGAATGTAGACAGTACTTACAGAAAGAGAAACAAAATTGTTTGATATTTCTACGTTTTTTTTGGTAGATCATAAGTTAGTCCTAAATTTATGTAAATAATTATTATAGTTAGACAGTTACCTAGCTGATAGTTATCAAAACAAAAAATATGGGTGTAAAATTTTTGAATTGAAATTATGAAAATTAGGAAATATATCATCACGTTTTGACTATATGTAACTTTTTATTGTGGGGCAACAGTTTTTAAATTAATAAGAATGTAGACATGACCTATGAGAGATAACAAACATATCAGAAGTTATATTACCTTTTGTGTTATACGATTCAAAGGGGTCTGAAAAATTAAGTAAACCTTTTTAACTTTTATTGGGGCACATCTTTAATTGATCAGAATATTAGACAGTACCTAAGAAAAGAAACAACATGTCTGAATATTCTACGTTTTTTTTGTAAGACCCATAGTACGGCCTAAATATGTCAAAATACATGATGTAAGAGAGTGACCTATGAAATACCAACCTAAATATGGGTCAATATTTTCATTCAAATATTGAATATAGCATCAACGTTGTTACTTCTGTAACTTTTTACCTGGGTTGCAACAGTTTTAATTTAATATAGAATGTAAGACCAGTGACCTATTGAGATATTCAACAGATCAGTTATATTACCTTTTTGACGACTCAAATAAGTACTGAAATAAGTAACCTTTTACTTTTTGCTTGCAGGGGCAAATTTTATTTGATCACGATGTTTAGAGCAGTATCGAACAAAGAGAAAAAACATGTCATGTATATTTCTATGTTTTTTTGTAAGACCATAGTACGTTCCTAAAATTATGTCAAACTACATGATGTAAGACATGACCTACTGAAAAGTACCAATAGATATGGGTCAAAATATTGTTGAATGAAATTAAGATAAATTGAATATGCATCAACGTTGTTTACTCTTTTAACTTTACCTTGGGGCACGTCTTTATTTAAAATAGAATGTACGACAGTGTCAATAAAGAGATCCAACATGATCAGTATTAATTCCCATTTTTGTACGAGACTCAATATGTCTTAAAATAAGTAAAACTATATAACTTTTTACCTAGTGTAACATCTTTATTGATCAACAGGTGCGTAAATAGTACCTAACAAAAGAGAAAACAACATTCTTTATATTACTACGTTTTTTTTGTAAGAACATAGTACGTCCTAAATTTTTAATGTAACTGCATGATGTAAGAACAGTGACCTATGAAAAGTACAACTATATGCTTCAAAATATTTTTGAATAGAAAATATGAAATTGAAATATATCATTAACGTTTTTGACTCTTGTAACTTTTTACTGGGGCAACAGTTTTAAATTTATATAGAATGGTCACAGTGATCTATTGAAAGAGATCATTATATCAGAATATATACCTTTTTATGTACGACTCAAATTAGGTCATGAAAATAAGTTAACCTTTTTAACTTTTTACTTGAGCGGCAACAATCTTTATTTGATAATAGAATGTAAGACAGTACCCTACAGAGAGAAACAACATTTTTTTTATATTTACATTTTTTTTTTGTAAGACCCAGAGTCCTAAAAATTATGTCAAACTATATGATGTAAGACAGTGAACTACTGAAAAGTACAACCTAATATGTCAAAATATTTGAAAGAAAATATGAAAATTGGAATAATATAGCATCAATGTTGTTTAACTTTTTACCTGGGGGGCACAGTTTTTAAATTTAATATAGACATGTAGACATTCAAATATTTTGAAGAGATCCAACATATCAGAATATATACCTTTTTTGTACGACTCAAAGTTGTTCCTGAAAAATAAAACACTTTTAACGTTTTACTTGAGGTTCAACAATCTTTATTTGATCAAGAAGGTTAGACAGTAACCTACAGAAAGAAACAACATGTCTGTATATTCTATGCTTTTTGAACATAGTACGTCTAGAATTTATGTCAACTTACATATGATAGACAGTAATCCTACTGAATACAGCCTAAATATGGTCAAAATATTTGATTTATGAAAAATTGAATATAGCATCAACGTTGTGACTTTTAACTTTTTACCTGGTGGGCAACAGTTTTTAAATTTATATAGAATGTACGACAGTGACTATTGAAGAGATCCAACCAGAATATATTACATTTTTTGTTCGACTCAAATTTAGGCTACTTGAAAATTAAGTAACTTTTAACTTTTTACCTGAGGGGAAAACATCTTTAATTTGATCACAGGTTAGATAGTACCCTACAGAAAAGAAACACATGTCTGTAATATTCTAATTTTTTGTAAGACCATAGTACGTCCTGAAATTTATGTCAACTAGGATGTAAGACAAGTGACTTATGAAAGTACGCCTAAATATGGTCAAATTTTTGAATGAAAATATAAAAATTGAAATATATACGTTGTGACTCTTGTAACTTTTTATGGGGCAACAGTTTTAAATTTAATAATAGAATGTACGACAGTACTAGAGAATCAACATATAAGATATATTACAATTTCTGTATGGACTCAAAGTAGGTCTGAAAATTAAGTAAACTTTAACTTTTTACCTGAAGGGCGAAATTTTATTTGACACAGAATGTAGATATAACCTACAGAAAGAGAAAAAATGTCTGTATATTCTACGTTTTTTTGTAAGACCATAGTACGTCCTAAATTATAGAAATACATGATGTAAAGAACAGTGACTACTGAAATGTAACAACCTAAATATGAGTCAAATATTTGAATGAAAATAATGAAATTTGAAATATAGCATCAACCTTGTGACTCTTATAACTTTTACCTGGGGGGCACAGTCCTATATTTATGTCAAACTGCTCATGATATAGGAGTGACTACTGAAAGTACAACTAAATAATGGTTAATAATATTTGAATGAAAAATATGAAAATTGAAATATATCATCAACGTTGTGATATTGTAACTTTTTACCTTGGGGCAACAGTATTTAAATTTAATATGAATGTAGACAGTGACTATGGAAGAGATCCAAACATATTAGAATATATATACTTTTTTACCTACTCAAAGCAGTCTGAAATTTAGAGAAACATTTTAACTTTTAATTTTAGGGGCACAATCCTTTAATTTGATCACAGAATTTAAGATAGTAACCTACAGAGAGAAACAACATGTCTGGTATATACTACGTTTTTTTTTGTAAGACACTAGATACGTCTAAATTTAATGTCAAACTACATGATGTAAGACTACTGAACCTACTGAAAAGTACCAACCTATATATGGGTCAAAAAATTGAATTGAAATATGAAAATTGAAGGGATACGATATATATCATCAACGTTGTGACTTTGTAACTTTTTACCAGGCAACAGTATTATAATTTATGTCAAACTATGGATATAGAGAGTACCTACTGAAAATTACCACTAATATGGTTTAAAATATTTGAATGAAAATATGAAATGTAGGTATCAACGTGTGACTCTTGTAACTTTTTACTGGGGAACAGTTATTTTAAATTATTAAGAATGTACGACAGTGACTATTAAAGAGATACAAATATCGATATATTACCTTTGTGTTTCGAACCTCAAATTAGTGTTGTTAGTAAACTTTTAACTTTTTAACTTGAGGGGCAACAATCTTTAAGTTTAATATAGAAATTGAAATTAATATATATTTGCATATTCGAAGCCTATAATTCATAAAGTGTGTTTAGTATGAAAGGTAGACAGTTGGGGTGGAGATAATGGTGTTTTGTAATACAGTATTGAAGCTTATGTGAGGTGTTGTTTCAGCTCAGAGTTCCTGGTTGAAGTTTCAACTTTTTGTTTCACCCTATTTTCGATCTTGTAGGGACCAAGCACTATTTGGAAACGGTCCTGCTCTGGAATAATAATCAATATCCCCAGAACTTTCACTGATAACTCAATAATACTTCAGAGCGTGTTAAGACTGGAGGTAGCTAATTGTCACAAGATGGGTTCACAACAAATAATAAATATTAAATATTAACAAATACCAAATAATAATATTGATTATTATAATTATTTGCAAGGGAAGAGTATATTTTATTTATAAAGGGTTAAATATGATAAGAATTTTGTTTTGAATTATTCTTAATTTTCGCTAGAATTTATAATGCAATTCTGCGTAATATAAAAATGATCGCTACCCTTTATTAGGTATTTATTTTATTTATTTCTCGATGGAATAATTATCACAGGTTAACATGATATACCGAAAAAAATAACTTAATGAGACTGCTTTAGGTTAAAATTAATTTACATCGATTTTGGTAAAATGCTGCTAAAGCAGAAATATCACCAGCCCAATAAAAAACAAGATCACAGAGGACAGGACACCCAATTTACCATCTGTGTACATATCATTCGCCTGATCCATTGAATTTCTTTCTTCTTAGCATTGAGAAAGTCTTGTCAGATGTCTCAAAAACCCTGTCATTGAATCGACGTGCCATAATCAAAAGAGTAAAAAGCTCTAGAATCACATCAAAATCCCACTCCGTTTCGCGATAATCTGTAAAAGGCTTTTCACATCTCCGAAGCGGCATAGAATTGCCATGCTCCTTCAACAAGTCTACTAATGAGCGTTTTCAGTTGTGCAAGCACATATATTTACGACGAAATACGAGCAAAACTCCAAGACAGCCCAGATCTTTTGTTTTTGAAGATAATACTAGAATTATTTAATTTCCAAGCATTTATATTTCATGACCTTTTTCAAATCTGGACTTTTGAAGATTGTGTGGTGCAAAAAACTTGGCGTCCAACATTCTACACTCTAGCCATCACACATGCATAAGTAACCTAATTAAATCTATTATATATATAGTTATATATACTATTATATATATATAAATACTATTATATATATATAATATATACTATATATATACTATATATATATTTACTATATATATATATATAGTATATTATATAGATAATATAATTAATTTATACTATAACTATATATATTATATATATATATTAATAATAATATTTATATAATATATTATATTATATATAATAGTATTAGTATATAGTATAATATATTATATAGACGATATTATATATGTATATATATATATATATAGTACTACTATAAGATTATATTATAGTTATATTATATCATAGCGCATAGTAGCGTGGAACAATTATAAAGAATGAACGTGTTAGGGAATTGTCTGGTGTGGAAAAGGGCGTAAATGAGAGAATTAAATGAAATAGTTGAGGAGGTTTGATTCAATTGGAAAGTATGAACGATAGTCGGATGGTTAATATGATATTATGCGAGTGGTTGGACCACGGCTGGCAACAAGAGGAATGATGAGTCGCTGTGACCGTATATGATCTGAAGGGAGGAAAAGGAGTGGAACGAGAAGAAGGGCTAAACAGAGAAAGGCGGCGATGAGGTATGGTTGTGGCCCACTGCCAGCGATGAAACCTACACGACACTACTCTAACCATAGAGGCCCATCCGCTTGTCCCATGAAGATAGGTGGATTTTCTGACTGCGATCAGTTCTCGCTAATTAATGTATCTGGAGGGAGGGCGTAAGCTGGCTTCCTTTCGACTTATGTCATGCTCTTCTATGCTTTCTTTTCCGATGCTCGTCACGCACTTTACTCCCATAAGAAAAAGAAGATAAGAAGAAAGAAAAATAGTATATATTATATATATATATATTATATACTATAATAGTATATAATATATATATATATTATATATATATATATATATATATATTATATATATATAATTATATATATATTATATATAAATTCTATATTATATTATTATACAAATATAATATATATATTATAACTTATATATATAGTAGATATTTATATATATATATAATATATATAATATAGCTAGTATTAGATTATTATATTGAATTTAACTATTACTATTACTATATATACTACTATATAATATATATATATTATATAATATTATATATACTATAATATATATATAATCTTATATATATCATACTATATATTGAATTGCTGTGCTAAAACTCTATAAACTAACTATCGCTATCGCTCACAATTCCCGATAGCTATTCTCATACTATTCGCATCCCATGTGAAATCACATCTGCATTACACCTCTAACTACTATATATATATATAATATTATATCTTGATATATATAAATATATGAACTATACTATATTATACTATATATAAATATATATATATATATATATATTATATATATATATATAATAGATATACTACTACTCATACAATATATTATACCTATATAATATTGGCGTTGTTTTAACCGCTTAAATCTCATGATGCTTGTACGAACACTAGAACAAGGTGTACTGCTATCTATTCGTGGCATGCTAGATAATTAAAATGAATGCGGATTTATCCGCATATGGCATGCGGGATGCGGTTATCCGCCACCTCTAAATTATATAATTAGATTATATATTATTATATATACTTTATAATACATATATACATACTATATATATATATATTATTCAATATATATATATACAAGTATATAATATATATAAAATATCGATGATTAGAATAATATACACCTACATATATATCGTATACTCTTACGAGCATCCATTATATATATATATCGTATATTCATATCACACTATATTAATCATATATAATATATTATATATATATATATAGATATATACTATTATACATATATAATAATATATATATAGATATATATATACTATTAATAATAATCTAATATATACTATCTATAGTTATATATCTATACATATATTACTTAATAATATTATATATATATAATATATATTATATATATTGAAAGATACAATTAAAGGATACTAGACTAATTTTATTTTTATATTAAAATATTAATATACATTATTATAACTATAATATTAATATATATAATTATATTATTATATATATATATAATACTATAATATTTACTTAAATATTAATATATATATATATACTATATCATAAGATATTATTTTATATGTATATACTATTATAATATATAATATTCTTATATTATATATATATATTTTATAATAATATATCTATGTATACTATATATATATTACTTACTTTATTTCTGCCCCTGGCCACCTCAATTGGAAGGGCTACACTGTTCCAGAGAGCCGCACCGCTCTTGGCGCTTCCCACATGCGGAAAGGGACCAATAAATAATCGCACGGGGGCTCGACGAGAGCCACCCCAGAAGACGGCTCTATTGTGTTCCTGAATGTGACATCTGGTGAGGTGGGACTGGACATTGTCTAATTTGAGACTATATTTATATTGAAAAATTTGGGTGGTCCCCTATCTGCTCGAGATAGGTCAATTG
Source organism: Trachelipus rathkii (assembly GCA_015478945.1). Classification (NCBI taxonomy): domain Eukaryota; kingdom Metazoa; phylum Arthropoda; class Malacostraca; order Isopoda; family Trachelipodidae; genus Trachelipus; species Trachelipus rathkii. The sequence goes on along the minus strand of JABUQX010108280.1, from coordinate 8,436 downwards.
GCCTCTTCTGCACAGCGTTTCTTCTATAGGGAAGATTTTTGGGAGAGGGAGTTTGAGTAACTCTTTGCAGAGTCCCCCTTCTTAACCACCTAGCAAACTAGCAAATGTTCCTAGGCAGAATATGAGGGCCCCTAGGTCATAGAAACGCGCAGACAACGACAGCCAAAAAAAGAATACAACTGACAAAACTATAATAATTTTATATATATAAATATATATATAATATATATAAATATACACTATATATTATTATAATATATTATATAGTATATTATAATATATACTAATATATTATATAAATATACATCTTCTACTAATATAGCTAATATATATATACTATAGTTACTTATATTATATATCTTACATATAGATATATCAATATACTGTATATTACGTATAATAGTACACTGAACTAATATATATATATATATATATACTATATACTATATACTATATATATATATATATATATATATAATAATATCATAATATCATACTAAATATATATAATAATACAAATAATTATATATATTACGTGGGTTATCTTAACACAATTTCTCTATTTCAAGTAGCTTTGAGCAGCTCAGAAGTTCACACTTAACGCCAAATACGCATAAGAGCACGACGCAGCTTTGATGAGGAGATAAATCCAGCAGAAACACAGCGAATTGGGAAGTAATTCCACAAAAACCCGACCCGTCACAAAAGAAAGGAAGCACCACAGCGAACAATGCCTGGACCTTTACCTAAATGCCACACCAAAACTCGTGTCGCGGCAACACCACACCTGAGAATTTACGACCGGGCGTCGTAAAATGTGTGTACCGCTCATGACAAATTCCTTGAGCCACCCTCCGCTGCCGTACTATAGAAACAGAATAAGCTACTAACATCGCGCCGAAAGATAGAGGTGTCAAGAGAAGTGGAAAGTACGAACAGCTTTTATAAGCCTTTTGCATTTGACTCGACCCTGATCAAAACGGGTGAGACAGGAGCCCCCCCCCCAAGAATGATGAGAAGTCTCCATACAATGCGATCAAGCCCTTGTTATAGCGCAGTAACTGAGAAAGAAAAAAAACAGTCTCGCCAGTCTAAAACATAACTCCCAGTATCTTTGAGCCTGCTCCTAGCAACCTTACTGTGATGTCGTAGTTCTCATAACATTTTTTCTGTTATGTTAAGCCAGGATGTTTATATTCAACAGGGAACGAGAAACCGTCAAAGAGATAGAAAGTTATGAAGTGGTTTTAGAAAGAGAAATTTGTAGAAGTGAGTTTTTAAAGAATTTAAAAATTTCACAAGTTGAGCGACCCACCGAAATCTATCCAGATCAGCGAGAATATAGAATCGGAAAGGTTTACATAGAGAAATTTCAGAAGTAAAATGGGAGCAGAATTAATGAGTTGAAGAATGCGATTCACGTGTGCGCCTTCCAAACACTGAGGTAAAGCTATCTTTGAAACAAGAAGAATATAATTGGACTATGAGGCGTGGGTCACGATGCACACCTCAAATTCGGAGGACGCCATCCGATCCCTCATCGTCTTCCTAACGTCAATAGTTTCAGGCGAGTCCATTCGCACGCCGATCATGTAATCAAGGCAAATGCATTAGGACACCTGAGAGGAGAAAGGAGGAGGGAGAGAATTCCCAGACCGCAAATCTCAGGGTTAACGTTTAGAGGAAATAGGAGACCAAGCAGATTCCTCTTCAGTTGAAATTAGAGCAACAGACGTCAGATCGATAAAGAGAGGAAAAGGCAATGCAAGAGTTGTTAACATGTTTTTGCAGATCCAGAAAGATTTTCGTATGGAGAACTAAGACTGCGCCTTTCGTTGATTCGAAGTCGCGCTTTGCTCTCAAAGAGTACCCTGCACTATTTTACTGAATGAAAATTACAAGATGATCAGGAGAACGAGCATTTTCGCGATACACACTGTCTCTAGCATACATGCTAGGAACAAGCACGAATACAACCATGGAGTATGAGAGAGCAAAATTTAGTCGGAAAGAAGCAATGAACCTGCTCATCCACATCACCATTACATTCTCCGACCTTACTCGCATAAACGACAGCGTCACCGAGTCAAAACATCATTCGATTATAGTTAGTGTAGAAACGACGTTAGGCAACATCGGCCCGATTAAGTGCCAGAAAAACTGCTACGTAAGATGGAATGCTGAGGAAGTATTTAAAATTAGAGACTTAAGTTCGGCAGATTTAGCAATATCGATCGAGTGGTTGTTATCGAGAGAATACTATGTAAACGTAGTCAAGGTGTGCAGTTATTGGTTGACAATCCCGGAAATGTTGTGTATGGTGATTCTTATATTATTTCTTCAGGTCGTGAGGATGCTGAATGATTCCGCCATCCTCCCAACTAAAATCAGTATGAGGACCCACCTTCATGTTCGCGATACATTGAATCCCCAATAGCGACTCAGTATTGGATGAGAAATTTAAAACCCTCTCTGAGAGGCTAACATACTTCAAAAAGCGTGGAAATCTTTTCTGTAGTAGACGAGTAGTCAGACAACACAGATTATTTAGAGAAGAGAAATTTTAAGCACAGACATCGAAGTAGGAGATTCGAATTGCTTAAGACTCTGTTAAGAATGTTTATGTTACGATGGCACTCCATCACCCTCAGCACGAAATTCATAAATAAGTCTATGAAATAAGAATTCATACCTAATAGCAGCATGCCTTTCAGTCTGCCCTGTCAAAATAATTAATAACTTAAATAATAGAAATATAATTAAGAAAAAACTGACGGCATATGAGCTTAGTGTGCACATTATTAACCAGACAATAATCTTCAAAACCGCATGTTCTTTTCTTGATAACTTTCCCTCGTCTGACCAATAAATATTAATAATTGAGAAGCGCAATTGACCCTCAAGAAAATTCCCGTCAACCCATAAAACCATTAAGAATTAAGATAACTGTAAAATAATAAATAATTAAATCAAAATGGGGAAGGAATGTTATACAGGAGAACTATAATTAACTCACAAATTAATAAATCAAGAATCAAATCAAAAATAAATATAGATAATTGTAAATTGTTTATTAAAGCATTACAATTAATAATAGAATAATTCTTCTTAATTACTATCATAGGGCTACTGATTATCACTCTTCTTTGTAATGTTTCTTCTTATGATACTCATTATGATTGACTGGACATTCTAGAGGACCAATGTCGCTTCTCCTAATATTATCTCAATATTGTTGACTGGGAATTCTAGCAAGGCGCCAATGGGACTCATTAACTTATAATTTTTATACGCTGGTACTGACAGTATCAAAGAACAAGTGACTTCTTATCCATTATTTTATTTATTACGATGACTGGGCATTCTAATTGGTGAAAACATTTTGAACACATTATTTTTTAATTATTAACTTATTAGCGTTAGCTGCGGCATTCTACATAATCACCATACGCTTCATACATATTATTCTTTATTATTCAATTTCATTTATGTATGGATTTCCATCAGGGCAATGGCTTTCTTAATTATAATTTTTATTGTGCACTGAACAGGTTCTCTACACTAGACCATACGGGTCTATAAGTCATAATTTTATCTATTATGGTTACTTTGACATTCTAGAGGGTTAATGCAGCTTCTAATGGAGATTCTGTAATAATATTAAGACCAAGGATTGGAATGTGAATGAAACTAACTAATCGTAATAGCTACCCAGTAATATAAGAATAATACTAAGAGCCGCATGTCTATATTTACGCCTGTCCAGTCAACCAATAAAAATTAACTATTTAAGAAACCGCATTGGCACTCCTAGTTGAACTCGGTAATGAACCTAATTAATAAATAGAAATCTATACCTAAGTAATCCGATTACTGCCCTATCTAGACTGTCAACAAAGCAACACAAATAATAACCTATATATAATATAATTAAAATAAATAAACCCGCATTACCCCTTCCTTATAACCTGTCCCATCAACTCATAAATAAATAGATAAATTTAATGAAGCGCATGTCCTATTTAGACATGTCCCATCAACCAAAATAAAATTAAACTAATTTAAAAGCTACGATACTTGCCCCTCTAGAACTGTCCCATCAACTCAAATATATCAATAATAAATAAGATAATACTAATACTACAACCGCACGAGCCTATTTAACTGTCCCGCGCTCAACCAACTCAATAAATTATGAATTAAATAATAATTAAGCCGCACCTGACCCTTTAATATTTTACCAAAATAATCAATAATAAAATAAGCAATTGAATACTTAGAACGCATGTTCCTTTTTAGGACTCCCCAATTCAACCTATAATCAATATTAGACAGAACCGAATTGCCCTCGAATGTTCAGTCTAACCCATAATAATTAACAAGAATAAGAATAATACTTACAGAAGCCTACTTCCTATAACTACGAAATTCCCGCCCTATTCTTATCCTCCAAGCAAATTCATTACTCATCTCGTTGCTTACTTAACGCCCTCTCCAGCACTATATATCTGTTCTTTTTTAATAAGTGTAGCTCAACAGTGTAAGACAATACCTTCCAAATATGGCCTAACATATTCTATTATACTACATTATACAAAACCAAATATAATAATTAACTCTCCAACCTCTGCATTAAATTTTCAATTTTTAACCTACGCCCTTCTGTCAGAATCCTAACTATGGAACACATAATGAAACAGCAACACTAAGAATGTTACAGACTTACGAAAATGCAATAAAAGAAAATTGTAAAATTATATATTAACAATTATAAATATATACAGTCTTTATCTCAAATTCTTTTAATTATATAATTCACAATATAACAAAAAAAAAAAAAAATATAAAAAAATAAAAAAATCTAAAAAAATCAAAAAAATCAAAATCAAAAAACATCAATAAAATCAATAAAATTTTTATCTCTTTATAAAAAAAAATCAAGTCAAAAATCAATTTATTTTTTTCAAATTTGACTTTTTTTCGTCCATCCTTATATATATATACTATACAATATAACTATATATATTAGATATATATATCTCATTTTAATACTACTATTATAATTATATTAGTAACCTATCTTAATATATTATCTATAGTCCTGTATTAATATATAAATATTATACTATACTTATAAATATAACTTAATTACTACTACTACTATATTAATATACCTACCTCGTATCACATACTATATACTAATATTATATATTAAGGCCCGCAATCCCGAAGAGTCGAATGTTAACTAGAAAACTATAAAACTCAGTACGAATAAAACAACACTTTTTGATTCTTAGGACGTAATTTCTCGAGGCAAACTTAAACACAAAAAATTATTACATCTTTATTCCTACTACTTTTATTAATTAAACTCCTTAAAATCGTATATCTTCAAACCTGCCTATATCACAACCTCGGTAGACCTTCGAAGCCTCGCCATAGTTTCGGAGCAACAAAATTGCACATACCGTATCTTTATTGGTGAAAAACAGATCCTTCTCTTCTTTTATACTCATTATCTATCATGCGTCCGAGCACGACTGGACAGACGGACGAAGCCCCCGTGTCCCCGGTATAGCAAAACCCGACCTCTATCTTATCTATCGTGACAATTCATGCGTGCTCCCCCCAATTAAAAAATATAAAATTCCGACCTACTTTTCCTCCTCGTGCATTACCGGGATGTAAGCCGCCCATCTTGATCTCTATCAAAAAACCAGTAATTTCAACAATTTTAACATTTTAATTTTTAAAACCATTAATCTTGTCTCTTTCACTAAACTCTTTCTTTTACCAATTCCCCGCTAAACTGTTCTCCTGATTATGTATCTAAATGCATACTTCATCACCTCTATCCGTCCTGTCCGCCCATTTACTACGTTATTAACACTTCGTCCTAGCTTTCCCGGATGCTGACCCTAATCCTTTCTAATTAGACTATTCTTTACTAAGCCACCCTTCCTATTCGCATAATACCACTCACATCCTCCTAACCATATCTACATACTACGGTAGTATACCTATCCAATTATTAACCCATATATCTATCTTACCCGCACTATATAGCATATATCAACCACACCTCTCAGCGACTTCTATATATATACTAATTTATAATAACTCGCTCACTAACTTAATACTCTAAGCTCCTAGACACTATCTTATACGACATAATCCCTCACACATACTTATACATTACATCTCCACTATACTATATATACCTACACTATAATATTCCACAGGCGACGCTCTCTGACTTCTGCGGGCCCTGCCCCTCGCAATAGCAACCCCTAGAGCTTATTCTCTGGTAACCTATCTCTCGTCCTGGCCCCCTCGGCTGTTGCCGTAGAAAACAATACCAACAATATTAAGTATTAACAATCTGTCAATATTGTACACCACACACCATCAACACCATAATATATAGTATATTATATCCCCGATTACTAACTATATATCTTAATAATCGATACTTATAAATCTACTCCATATCGATTTCTCATACACTAATTCCAACTCAGCTACCAATATATCTATACTCTCCTAACCATTATCTACTTCCCGCTACACCTCCTATACTATCCTTTAAATTATTACCTATATACTATAATCTAAACTAACTATACAATTACAACCCATCACTCAAGCTGTATTATCGAATTTACTCTCTATACTAAACTAATATACTACATAATATATTACACCCGCCCCTCTCCCATCTATATTTCGCATACACTACTACTACAGTTACTTACTCCATATCTATAGCCCTAGAACCACGACGCTAACACCTCAAGGATCCTTCCCACCTATATATTACTACTATGCTATCATATATACTATATACTTATAGTCCAATCTATAAGTCATATCACCTACTATACATCCTATGTATATATAATTATTACCTAATATAATATCCACAAATAATATATATACTATATAATCGCTCAGTAATCGGTATACCTATATATTCTATATATATAATATACTATCTATAAAACTATATTGGCAGTTACCTTCGCAAAGGGCCGTATTATAATCTTTAGCCTCTGTCTGCATCGTCACCTCTCCCATGCTAGAGCCTATATAAGGCCCTGGGTCTCAGCTCGATTATAGTCCAGCGCCCTCCTCTGAGCCGCCCGCCAATTATCTATTTACCAGCTACTCAATGAGTTACTTCTCTATCTCTAATGATAACTATATTAAACATGTCTAATGGAATTTTATTCTACATATATGTTCTACGAAGTGTGTTTATCTTATTTGTGTTTGATATCTATATATACTATAATTCTATATAATTAACCGTAATATACTTAATATCTCGTATATGTCTGCATCTAATAAGTAGGCAGCATTGAAACTAAAAAAACTATAACTTACACGAAAATAAATATATTTATTATTCTATGAACTTTTATTTACGAATAAAAATAAAAAATAATGCTTTTAAAAATAAATGTTTTAAAAATGTTGAAAATTACAGTTTTTGAGAAATTCGAAAGATCCTCGCGTACTCGTGTGGTAGCACCCAATGTGCCAATGTTGATTTTTTTACAACTAAAGACATACCCACCGGGGTAATAAGACACGAGAATATGTTCAGGGTTTCTCCGGCCCCTACGGGGCGGATCGGGGACTTCCGTCCCCCCTCTGTCCCTCGTCGCTCCGAAACACCTAAAATAACTCTCTAAAAAGGAAAAATTAATAACATTCCCCAAGCGTGATGAATTATACAATTAGGTAATTCGTCAACATCTTTGCTCTCAAAGGTAATCGCAGGTTTCAAGGTCATCAGAGCGTGCATTATTTCAGGTCTAAGATATACTAATATCTTAAGCCGAACCGTCTATTAATAATCATAGCAATAAAATAAATTCTTTTACTTTGATGTAAAAATTTTTTTATGAAAATCAAAATGTTATTTTCTCCCTGTATATTTATTACTAGTTTTCTCTAGTCTGAACCCATGCCTGAACCCTATTGCTTTTGAAAACAGAGAATAGATCATAGATACTATAATATATATACGTAAATTAATACACCTTATCATACTAACTATACCTATATTACATATATACTCTCTACTCCTACAGTACTACTACTTCCCTAGTACATATAGCCATACATACCATCTACAACTCCTTTTAGGTTAGTGTAGTTATCCTAATAATTATAATATATTACATCATTATATTATTACTTTATACTATAATTATAATTACCTATATAAATATATATATTATTATATATATTATCATTTCATATTATATATTTATAATTATCAATATCTATATATCTTATTCTATATCATAATACTTTGTATAATATCGTATAATATATATATTATTATATATATTATACTATTATATATATACATATAATTATATACATTATAGTCGTTATATACCGTATTAATATATGTATAGATCT
>JABUQX010108279.1:0-16881 GCA_015478945.1 Trachelipus rathkii | reverse complement strand
CGAAAAAATCAATTTTTGATTTTTTTTGGGATTTTTTTGACGTCAATCGAAATATAATTTGTAAACAAACTTTTCTTGAGTTCGATTTGCTGGTAATGATATAGTATTATTTTTAACCTAGGCCCTATTCTGAAGTTCAAAATTCTTAAATAGGCCCTATAGACTATGACAAACTGAAACAGCAACATTAAAGAGATGTTATTTTAATATTGATGAATATTACATCAGAAATAAAAGAAACATGTTGGAAATGATTTTTGTTGACATTTTTACAGCTTGTACAATTTGTAACAGAGTAGCCTTGTTATTGATATTATTATTATACCCTCTTTTTATTTCTATTAAGTTAAATCACTTAAAATAACACTACAGATTTACATATCTTAGTTTTTATACAAAAAGCAAAAAAGCAACAAAAAAAAGCAATAAAATAAAATTGCTTATTGAATCCCTACAATCACGTTGAAAATATCAGATGAAAAAATCAATTGATTTTTTACTCCATCCCATTGGTTATAATAAAGAAATATATTTTATTTTTAGAAGAGTTTTCTAATTATACTTTTGCAAATTATCATCGTTAGTAGTTTTTTTAAATAATTAACTCTAAACCAAAACCAATCTCAACCACCTCCTTAAAGGTACCTTACATAGGAAATAACATTAAATGATTTTAAGAACTGAATGGTATTACCCTCATCTATAATTAATTAGTTATTACTATAACTGGCAATATAAAAATGATCATACACCTAAAACCTAATATATATATATATATATAATATATATATATATACATATATATATATATATATAATACTCCTATATATATATATAATAATATATATATATATATATATATATCCTATATTTATTTATGTATTTATTTTTTATTGATTTATCGATATTTCTTTTATTAACTATCTCTAAATGCTATTTATCAACCTATATATATCCCATATTATATACTATATATATAATATATACTATATATTATAATATATATATATATAAGTATATATATATATACTACTATAATATAAATAAATAAATGTAAATAAGTAAGTATAATAAATAAATACATAAATAAAAAAATGGTAAATTAAATAAAATATATAAACAAAATAGCTATAGTATATATAATATATAATATATATATAATATATATATAATTAATATATTATATATAATGTATATTATATATATATTATATATATTATAGCATGAGTAAGCAAGCGCGCTTATAAAACTGACCTCTACATAAATAAACACTGTGAAATCTCATGTTTGTAAACGATGATTGCCAGTATTATAACTTCGATGCAGCAGATTTCGGTAGCATGTTCATCTTTCATTCTACTGAATTTTTTGTTTTAAAGTTTTACCAGCAGTTGTGTGCCTATATAGCATACAGTTTATGCTTCTGTGCAAGTGGTGAGTGCTAATTAATTGATTTTAGTTATATGAAAGTTATTAATTAAGTATTTCTGTAAAAATAATGAATTTTATATGTCATGAACTTGTCATAAAACTATTTTCACACCCTTCCCTAGTTCTGCTGCTGTAGAGCGAATATTAGTATTGGTGGGGATATTGGGCAAAAAGGTCTGCCTTAACTGCTTTTAAATTTTGGCTAGCTAATCTTTTTGAAAAGGTAATATGGATCTTTTGTTCTTTGAAGAAGACATTGAGGAGAAAACAAGAGGAAAATCTTGCAAATAAACAATTGTTCATTTCAAATTTTTCATATAAAATATATAAATAATTTTTTTTGTAAAGGACATTTTCTATCCCGAATTTAATCTCATACTCGTTCTGAAGCGCACATTATTAGCGGAGACGTGCGGACGTGCGGAGAGTTTGAATAGGTGCGGAGGAGCATTAGCGGACTACGATTTCTCGAGGTGCGGAGGTGCGCGCGCTAGCGCACTACCCTTAAATGAGCGGGGGCCCCACCTCTGATATATAATAATAATATATATATATATATATATAGTTATTTATATATATAATATACTATAGATAATAATTAATTAAAATTACTATTATATATAATATATATATACTATATATATATAATTTAGATCAGGGACTTAAAAGTAAGGTTTCTAAGTTTACAGATGATACCAAGTGGCTACCTTAGTAAGAATGATGATAAATATATAAAATTCAAAATGATGAAGCATAAACTTCAAACGTCGACAGATAAGTGGCAAATGAATTTTAAATAGTAAAACGTGCAAGGTTCTTCATTTAGGTAAAACTCAAATTAAAGATTTAACTACATATGAATGGGGAATTGCCTTGAGTCTGTCGGACCAAAAAAAATGATTTAGATGACAAGTATTAAGCAGACAGGAGCTAATCAGTGTTTGGAAGCAAGGAATTGAAAGCTAATAACGAGCTAAAGTATCAATAAATCCGCATATGGTTTACAAAAAACAAAGAAATATAAGTAGCTGTACAATAGCTTATTTTTAGGTAAAAAAAAAAAAGAAAACAAAAAAAAAAAAAAAAAAAAAAAAAAAAAAAAAAAAAAAAATGTATTAGAGTATTCCACACAAGTTTGGGCCTCTATATTAGAAGAAAATAGGTTATTGCTGCAGAGTGTGGCAACGGTAGTGCAACAGGATGATTCTGGCTTTGAGGGTGGAGGAAAAGCTATGAGCGAGAGGCTGAAGGAGTTAGAATGTTTTCTTTAGAAAGGAAAAAGGATGAGTTTATGATACAAGTCTATAAAAATATTTACATGCATTGATAATACCGAGTGATGACCTATGAGTGGTTGTGCACTGTCATTGCAAAACAATGACAATGCATTGTCGCGGTTATGTTTTTCTTATATTTTCAGACAGACTACCTAAAATTTTAGTATTGTTTAAAATAATTGTTTGAGCATATGTAAAAAATCTTTCATTTAAGATAAAGAGAGAAATAAGAATTAAGAATAAGAATTAAGACGGACTCAATAGAGAGAGGAGTCATCATAGAGGCGGGAGAGTTACTTTTAATGAGTAATTTAACGTAATATAAAAAAATATAAACAAAATTACATTCTCCATCTTTTCATTCACTAATCCATTATTTCTCACATCTATGTCCTTTACTATATTCTCCTTCACTAACGAGTAGTAGTTATAAACCGACTTCAGCTTATCACTATATCATCATCAATTATTCAGAGAAAGCATTAAAAAAAGTAAGAATAAGTTCATCATTCATTTATTTACAACAAAATAAAATTATAAGATAAATAAATAAAAATATGACTATAAATCTATAAATAAGCATAATAAAGAATATATAACCTTCAGTACACAATTCTGCTACAGTATTCTGAGAATATAATATATATAGATAACACAATGGGTAATGAGGATAAAGAAGAGAAAGGAGAAGTAAGAATGATTGGGAAGTGTCCAGTTTTCTTGGGACAGGAAAAAGAATATGAGAGGTGGAGAAGAAGAGTGAATGATTGGGTACAGTTAAATGAGAACTTAAAACAAAAGGGTTTGATCATATGACTGCATCTAGAGGGAGAGGCCGAAGAATTAACAAAGAATTTGGGTATGATGGAATCAACAAAAGAGAGAGGAGTGGATATGATATTAGAAGCATTGGATAGTAGATATAAGATTGATAAAAGAGTTGAAAGATTTAATAGTGTGTGTTAGATGTGATAAAGATTTGTAGAGGAGAGAAAGAAAGTGTTAAAAATATGTAATAAGATATGCAAGAGTGATGAGTGAGGCAACTTGTCTAGGAGAAAGGGGCTCATTTGTTGTATACAGCGAATTTGAAAACATGGCAAGAGCAGATCATAATTGGAGGATGTGGGGAAGGAGAATTGGATTATGAGAATATTAAAAAGCAAATGTTACGAATATTCGAAGAGAGAAAGGGTGAGTATGAGAGAACAGAGAATAAAAGAGATGAGAAGTAAATGAAAGACTATGTGGTAGACAGGGGGAACGACAGGAAATGAATCAAAGTACGGGTGCTATATACAAGAAGGTAAGAGAAGAGGACAAAAGAAGAAACACAAGTTTGTTATAAAAAATGCTGACGGATTAGAGAGAACATTATGAGCTTGGCATGTCAGAAAAAAAAAGGCGTGATTGCGAGCTTTCTGTTACAAGACTCGCGACATTTTAGCGAAAGATGTCAGGAAGCACCCCGTCGAATGTTATGTTTGAACCTCGCGAAGAACGGCTAATGAGCTAAAAGTGTCAAACAAGAGTGAAAATATTAAGAAATAGCCAAAGTGCTACCTCAAGTGCGCGACTGCGGCATAAAATGTTGGTGGACATCACCCCGAGGGATGACGGACAAATGAATACGAAGGCCCGCAATAATCGTGCTACTTGAGTTATGAGACATGATTTTGGATGAAAGAGAGAGTGAAGGGATGATAGAGGCTATATTAGACACTGGGAGTAGCTGGACAGATCCTTTTCTTAATAAGGTGATAGAAAAACAATTTATCCTTTGCAATAGCTGATAAAAAGACGAAAATTATAAAGTAAACTTCGGAAAAAGAGACATAAAAAGAGAGGAGGAGAGAGAGGAGACCCGAGAGAGAGAAAGAGAGAAGCAGAGAGAGAGAGAGAGAGAGAGAGAGAGACGAGAGAGAGAGGAGAGAGAGAGAGAAGAGAGAGAGAGAGAGAAAGCAGAAAGAGAGAGACGCACCCCAAGAGATTAAGAGAAAGAGAAAGAGATAAGAGAAAGAGAAAGAGAAAGAGAAAGAGAAAGAGAAAGAGAAAGAGAAAGAGAAAGAGAAAGAGAAAGAAAGAGAGAGAGAGAGAGAGAGAGAGAGAGAGAGAGAGAGAGAGAGAGGAGAGAGACGAATAGGAATCAGAAAAGACAGTTTGGGGGTCTGGTATACTATCAGGGGATGGGGGAAAAAAAAAGAACTACGAAAATAACAGTAAATCTCTCAGGGAAAGGGAAGGAAAACAACATTTACATAGCAACAGACTATATCAATGACTTAAATGATAAAGAGATACCATGGTTATTAGGAAGAAAAACTTTACATAAACTGGGAGCAATAATAGATATTGGTAACAATATTATTATTTTGAAGAACATAGGTGTACAAGTAAAGGGGAGGGTAGATGATGCTGGACATGTAAGATTGCCATTGGTAAAGCGAAAATATAGTGCGTGGTTTGAGGGGGATAAATGGTGGATGGGAAATAATGAAAAACAAAAAGACAAAATAATAAAACTACATAAACAATTTGGATCCTGTAGCTTGGATAAACTAATAAAAATGATGGAGAAGGCATATGAGGGGGAAAATATATATGAGAGAAATAAGGAACAATTAAAAAGGATAATAGAAAAAGTGACAGAAAATTGTCACTCATGTATAATACACAAACCAACACCCAGCAGACCTATGGTGGGTTTAGATAGAGCACATTACTTCAACGAGTTAATATCTATAGACATGGGTGAATTAGAGGGGGAAAGATTTTTAGTCATAATAGATGAGTTGACGGGTTATGTGCAAGCTACATGGACAGAAGGAAAACGACCATCTGAGATAGTCGGCCAAATAATAGATAGGTGGATAAGTGTGTTTGGAGCACCAGAAAAGATTCTCTCAGACAACGGGAGAGAATTTCAAAATGAAACAATGGAGGAGATGTGTGAAATGTTTGGCATTAAATTATTGGCAACAGCGGCAGAAAGTCCATGGAGCAATGGAAAATGTGAAAGGATGGTGGGTCTTCTGAAAGAAAACATCCAAAAGTTGCAAGAAGATAGATATCAGGAAAAAAAAACTTATGCTTACGATGGGCGGTATATGGAAGAAATAATGTGCCTAATAAAGGGGGGTACACTGCAAATAATCTGGTATTTGGATGGAACAAGGGAGGGCAAATGATACACTGGAACATAGATGACACAGAAGGTTGGGAAGAACATGTAGTAACAGAAAATGCTAGATATAGGAGAGAAGCATGGAAAGAAGTAATAAGTCAACAAGCAGAAAGAAAAATGAGAAGGGCATTAAATACCAACATCAGAGAGAGTAAAATCCAAGATATAACGATAGGGGAGTGGGTATACTATAAAAGAGAGAACGATAAAAGATAGAAAGGACCAGAAGGACAAAAAAAAAAAAAAAAAAAAAAAAAAAAAAAAAAAAAAAAAAAAAAAACCAAACAAAAAAAAACACACAAAAAAATGTTTGAGGAGTAGGTCATATTTTTTTTTTTTTTTTTTTTTTTTTGGAATAAACGGTAAAACAGTAGTAGTAAAGCAGGGAGGATCAATTAAATATACACAAAGAGTGCACATAAATAGATTACAAAGAGCAACAAGAGAAGAAGACAACAAAGATGGAGATAATGAAGAAATCAATGACCCAAATGCAGACGAGGAACACCTACAAAGAAGAAAAGATGAGGAAAGAGACAATATAGAAAACATGAGTGATATACAACCAGATCAAAATAGAAGAAGAGCACAACGGGAAGAGGATGAAGATGATGACAATGAAGAAAGTGACATTTCTGTGGGTGTAGCAGCGGTTGATGAACAAGAACAAGAGGACGATCGATACTGTGAGATAGGTACTGTGATTAAATTGAAGGTGAATTGCTGTTCTGACTGTGGTGGAGATTCTTTACTAAATAGATTTTCAAATTTGCTTTGCAATTTCATTTCTTTCCTGATTTGTTCTTTTATTGAAGGTTCTTTCTTCAATTCCTTTACCTTACTTTGTTTACATTCAGATTTCTTGTTGTCCCTTTTTAGTTTCCTAGCAGCAAATTTTCTTTTAAAGAAGTGCTTTGTTGATTCTTTATCAGTTTTAACAGATGTTTTCTTTTTAAATTTATTCTTCATTCCCAATTTCACAAGTATCAGCCTCCACCAAGAAGTTTGTCTGATTTCTTGCTCAAAATTTTGAAAATCAAAGTACTTCGGCAACTTTAATCATTTAAGTTGAGCGTTTTCAATTGTTAGATTATGAAAATCAAAGTACTTCGGTATTTTGAATATTTTATGTTGATCGTTTTCAATTGTTAGATCGTATCCAAATTTTAGTTTTTTAAACAGTTTATTCAAGTTTGTCAAGATTTCATCCATCATAAAACTTGCACAATTACTTGCGTAGAGATTGATGAACGTTAAATGTGTTATTTTCCCCTCAAAATACTTTTCATGGATGATTTTATCTGAAATTTTTAATTCCTTTTTGTTAACTAGCATCTCTAGATTTACTGGCCATGAGATTCCCTTCTCCACGGCTCTTAACAATAACCTAAAAAAATTATGAGCAGTCATATAACTCATGTTTAAGTTTCTGAAATAAGAAGAGGACATACATTAATATACGGTTAACATGAACTGTTTCAGTTCTCCTACTGACATCATAAAGTGGTTTTATTTTATAATTTACTGAAGAATATTTTTCAACTATTAATAAATATATATTATATATATATATATATATAATAAACAAACAATACTTTCAATATATTTTTTTTTAAAACCATAACAATTATTACAAAAAGATAACACCTTTCAAAAGATGTCGAAATGAACATGTACTTTTGCGCATTTTCCACATCCATTCATTTCTAAAACGGACTCACAACAACTCTCTCCTTAGAGACTGACGTCGTTTTGAATTAAATCAAGTGAGTAAATTTATTAAATCAAGTGAGTAAATTATATAATGACGTATCATTATCCCGTTAAGGCGCAATCAGAACGCGACTATGTTTACTAGTCCAAACTATCAACAACAAATCCAAATCACATATCATCTAATATCTGCTGCGCCACACCACAAAAACAAACAACAATTAAGTTGCCAAAAAAATTTTCCTCGAGGCCTCAATATACTATTAAAAATTAATTTCATTATAATAATATCCAATTAATATTCCTGACCAACGTTTTCGAACTTAAATTCCAAGGGTAACTTCAATAATTAATCTTTTTACAAGTTATCTGTCTGAAAAGGATAAGAATGATTATGTATTATTATTATTATATCTATGATTAATTATTATTATATTATATTTATTTATTATATAATTAATATATCCTACCTGTAAGAGTCTTCGTCAGATTCTTCTTCAGAATCGTTTTCTACACTATTTGTAATTATTGTCAACATGATTTTCATTTTGCATTTTCTCATAGTTTAAATAGGGTACATTACATCTCTTTATACGGTTAACATGAACTGTTTCAGTTCTCCTACTGACATCATAAAGTGGTTTTATTTTATAATTTACTGAAAAGAATTAATTTTTCAAACATTTTTCTATAAGGTCCTAACCATCTGAATTTTGAATTTACTCCCTACTCCTACTCTGTATTTATTTTATTTATTATTCAAAAAAACAATATCTCCAACTTCAATTTTAGCAGTGTAATTATTGAACCTATAGTATACTTCTTTGTTGTTATCTTGTGATTTGAATTTTAATATGGTGGTTTTGTCCAATGCCCTTCTTTGCATATGCATGTTTTCATTTAACAGATAATTCTTCCTGTATTTAAGTTTTATTTTGCGTTGATTCAGCTTCTTTTTTTTAATTATATCAGAGAGGGGCAAACAGGCATCTCTTCCAAGAACAAGAAAAAAAACTACAATTAAATTTTATGGCTGAATGAAATGATGAATTTAAAGCGCACAGTATAACAAGCGGAAAAAAGAGTCTTCCCATGATAAAAAGCAATATATTCCTCTTAAAGCTAATCAAGGGCAATGTTTATACAGTTTCTATTAGATTACTTTCCACGTACGCGGATATTGACTGGGGGTGGAAAAGTTGGTTGTTGAATGAGTTTTGCATATTTATATTTAATTACATACAGCTCATTAAAGATAGAATAAAGAGGAATGCGAACTTAGAGGTTGCCATTTATCTGACCGCCGGTACATTGGAAAGACAGTAGCTCGGCTTGAAAACTTACTTCCTTAATATATTCTATTAACCAATTACGATAGATCCCATAAGATTTAGAAAAGTATAAGCCTGTATATAACTCCAAAAATGAGCAATTATAACAAACAAAATATTTATCCCTTTTTTAGACGTTGGAAGAGGTCGTCCCATTATATCATAACCTAACCAGACCGGGCTGGACATTAGAGTGTTTTCACAAAATTACTAAAGGAGGAGTGCTCTGATAGTGTTTATCGGCAAAATTTTTTTGACACACCTAAAACCAATTATTTACCAAACATATTCTCTATACATCTTGAGACATGGTATAGGCCAGGGGAAAAAGAAAAAGTTTGGGGGGGGGCGGCGGCTCGTCGAGTCGCACTCCCTGCGACATCCGCGTCGCTGGCGAACTCTGAGCCTTCTTTTTAATCTGTTTTTTAAAAAAACACCGAATGGAAATTTAAAACTGTTGACTCCATTGAGCAAGCTTAAGGCTGAATTTTTAAAAGATATGTGGAAAACAACTAACGGTTTCCAATATCACGACCTTTATTTTAGATCTCTTTGTATGAAATGCAAACAATTATTTATCATGGCAAAATTACAGACGTTAAAGAAATTCCTCTTTATTTTTCCTTTTCCAAAAAAATAAATTTATTTACTCTTCTCCACATATACTCATTAAACTGTTTTCTGACGTATGAGTTTTCTGAACTGAACAACTACAGAAGGGTGTCAAAATTTATGAATTTACTATTTATTGTTTGTATACTTCTACTTGAGATTCATCTGTACTATACGGGTCACGTCACCTGCTTTATAGTTTAGCATCAAAATCAAACTTCTGACAATAACCAATGCTGCCCATCTAAAGCTATCCTAGGAGCGGTGTAAGCGTATTAAATTTAAAAAGTCATAAATATTCTATTTGCCTTAATTGCCCCTGGATGATCCAACAATCTTAGACTACGTAAACATTTGTGTCCATAGTAAATTAATAGAATCAGAAGCCTTTTAACCATTGAACCATTCATCCAATCTTATATCGCCAACGCTTCTTCCTCCGCTAGTGCTGCGAATTCTGTTCATCGAGATAAAAACTTTCTAGAATAATAGAGCAATTGGTTAGTCTACTCCATCTATCCTCTTGAGGTTAGAACTGAAAACCTATAGCTAATATTAGAGGCTCTGAATGTAATGTAAAAATGTTTATTAAAATCTGAGTGGGATAAATGAGGATTGGTGAAGATATAAGAAGTTCCTTAATTTTCTCAAAGGCATTATTTTCAAGTTCTTTCCAAATACTGCATGTTTTTTTTGCTTTTTAAGTTAGTAAGAGGAGCGCATATTTCTGAGATTTAAAATTAAATTTCCACTACAAGAAAACTTTGAATTCAAGTCTATTCCGAATCAAATTTCTCTTAACCTCTTTTAAACATTTAGTCGGTTTCTTTATGCTTTCTTCTATTGGACTTGTATTTTATTGGAATCTATTTGAGCATCCTCTGAGTCACCTCCAACAATATCCCCAAAATTTAACAGTACATTCTGTTGCCAGAAGATTTTACATTTTCTTGTTAAATGATAGAGCTCGTTGAAAGTCGCTCGAATCTTGATATATCTTCCAAAATTTGTGTGTCTTGAAATTTTTTAGTATTCTTCACAAGGGTAACGTAGCCTATCATACACACATCGGTCCCATCTCATCAGAACTCCTGAGACTCAGAACACCTTAACCCAGGTAATTCACGGGAAAAACAAAATAGATTAATGACGACACCATTGTAAGACGGATGCGTTGCCAACTAACCCAATAAAAAAACCAAACCCTCCCAATCGGGTCGAAAGCATGAGGCTGATAAAGAATTATTATCCGAGGGCTGCCCGAATGAAACTAGGTTTTATTAGCGTTTATCCATTGTCTTCTATTAAAAATTCTGATATGGCTGCAAAATATGACAACCTTTAAAAATGTTATCTAACAGGGCTAAAATGAACCATATTTTAAGAACAAAATAAGTGCAGGTCACGCATAAAGAAAGAAGGGATTAAGAAATGGTTCAAATTCGAATTAGGGCTGGAGGGCGAACGGGCAACAAACTTCAGATTTGTTTTGTGTAAAGAACTGAATTATTTTTTCCGCGCCAGGAATCAGAATAACAAGATCGTACCAGTCAGTGACCAGTGACTGGAGGCTTCTTTTTATAAGGATAACGAGGGAAAGTAGCTTAACACCTATGGAACTTATTCGATTTTCTTTCTATCAAATCCTAATTCTAAAGTCATACTACTAGTCGAAAAGTAAATGCCTGCCTGCGGGGATAGAATCTCTGTCGATATACTTGAAGAAGCCGTCTGTTGAGATGATGTAACAAATGAAATTAGGTCTTTAGTTTACCACCATGAGTATACAACATTTTTATGTTTAGAGGTAAGTTTACATGAATCCGTTAAATAATAAAATCATCTGAATGGTGTTGTGCCGAAGCCACTATTGTACCATATTAAGTTAATGAAGTGCTATGTAATATTTTACTTATGACGAGAAATTCAAGTATACTAAGATCGCCCTCTAGAAATCGACGTATGTGCTCGCGTACAAATACAAAGGTGGTATTAGTTCTATACTCACAACATGTAGCGAAAGCCAATATCTATTTATTCCTGTTCTTGAGGCCGCTTGATAATATCTGCACTCCAATATCTAACGTTTTTTTATTAATTAAGCCTCATAGAGTCAAAGACGGAAGGTAATGTTAGCCACTAGGTAGAATATGTTACTTGCAATTCTTTTTTACGTTTCCAAAGTCCATTTCTACCTTTTTATTGCCATTCCATTCTGTTTACCACTTCAGTGCCTTTCAATGGAGCAAAGCCAGTCCTATCTTTTCACAGAAAACGAGTGCTGCCCTACGCCGTGTACCTAGCATACGGGGGATTATATTAATAATGATGTGACCGAAGAAGGGGAAAAGACAAGAAACAAGGTGAGGTGCACAAATATTTTTTATAACCAGAAAACGTTATAAAGTAACTTTTAAATTAATTTAGGAATGCAACTAACGCTTTCGCAGTATAAATGGTATTAACAGGATGAGATGATGTGATGACAGAGTTTTGCGAGAGCTAACAGTAGGCAGAGTGTTTGAGTGTGCATTATTAAATGTACGGTAAAGAGAGAGCAGAGGCAGCGAGCAAGGGCGGAACAAGAACGAGAGGGAGAAAGAAACGGACGAGCCAGGAGAAAAGGAGGAAGCCAGAAACCGCCCAAAGAAACGCGGAAAGGCGAACGAGGCAGCGACAAAGACCGAGGGGAAGAACCAGGAGCAGAAAAAACAACACAGTTCGAAGGCACCTCCTGACGCTCAGAGCAGCGAGAAAATAAGAACAAAAACAAAAAAAAAGAGTGGAAACACAAAAGGCGAAAAAAAAAACAGAGCAGGAAAGCGCATACGGAATCAAAAAACGGAACACAGAGAAAGCAAAGCGAACCCAGGGCGGCCGAAGACCAAAAAAAAAACAACAAGAAGAAAAAAGACAAGACAGAAAACAAGACAAACAGACACCCACCCCCGGCATAAACCCCACTAGAGAGCAGAAACCGACCGAAACGGATCCCCTGAGCGCCGCTTCTCGCCGAACGGAGAACCGCTGGCGCACGAACTACGCGAGACGCTGTGGCCGCGCTGTCAGACCAAAATGCAGGAACAATTAGACTTCAAACGGGCGCAAATCGCCTCCGGCGAGTGTCGGCGTCCGGACGCTGCCAGGCGCGGAGTGGACACACCTACCCCCAAGCGGGCAAAATGCTCAAAACAAAAAAAAAAGAAAAGATAAGAAAAGAGAGAAGAGAAGTGAACAAAATAAAAAGAAAGAAGAGAAGAGAGAAAAAAAAGAAAAAAAACAAAAAACACCGGGACACCCCCACAAAGCAGGAAACCACCAACACAACAACGAACCCACCCAAACCACCACGAAACGGCGCCAAAGAAAAGAAGAAAAAAAAAAGAAAAGAAAAGAGAGAGAGAAAAAGAAGAAAGAAGAAGCAAGAAGAAAAAAAGAAAAAGGCAGACAGAAAAAAATAAAAGAGAAAAAGAAGAAAGAAGAGAAAGGAAAGAAGATGTAGAAGAAGAAAGAAGAGAAAAAAAGAAAAAGAAGAAAGAAGATACAAAAAGAAAAAAAGAAAAAAAAAGAGGAAGAATAGAAGAGAAAAAGAAAAAAGAAAGGACCGAGCCGCCCCGAAGGCCCCCCAAGAACAGGGCCGCCCCCCAAGGGGCTACAAAGCGCGCCAACCGAAAGCGAATATCGGAAAAGGAAAACACTTAAGACGACAAGAACCCAAAGCCCAGTCCCGGAAACCAGAAAAAGGACCGGAGCCAGCACAAAAACCGAAACGAGAGAAAAAAGACCAAAACCGCAAACAAAAAAAAAAACCAAAAGGCAAAATTTTGATCTAAAAAGAAAGGTAAAAATATAAAGAAAAAAGAAACAATAATAAGAAAGTAAAAAGAGAAATAAAAAAAGATAAAGACACGGTCATAGTCGAAAAAAAAAGAAAAAATAGAGAAAAACAAACAAAGAGAAAAGAAGAAAACACATAAGAAAGCCAATAAAGACATACCCCAAGCCAACTCAACCGTGGCCAACACCCTGGCGGGTTTTAAAGGGAGAATATCCAGGCGGTCGATGACGTCGCTCGGACGGCTATAATATTGTTTTCGTAAAATCAACGTTACTTTGCCTAATCTTTTCAATATATCTCTACCAATCAATATTTTCCCAGAAAATTGTGTGTCTTCTGAATCAATAGTTTTTCCACAATCCAATTCTTTTTCTAGATTTAACCATTTAAACATGCAGTCTAGTTTCCCCTAACTATATTTGTAAAAAAATTTGTTTTTCTCCTGACGCTTGGAGGACTATTAATATTGTGACCCCCATGTATTTTTTGTAAAAGTCCTGGCTCCACATTTCTAAAAAGGTTTTATAAGACATGACCGAAATAATTTTGAGAAGCGGAAAATATGAATTTTATTACCTTATTATCTACTTGTAAAATTAACATTAGGATCTATCCACTTTTCCGAAAAAGCGGCCTCACTGGTGAAGGTTTTTTGATGACTGATTTAACATGTTGAGCTATTTGGATAAAGTTCTAGGACAATTTGTTAAAAGGTTTATTGCCCCATTTCTTTACGGAATAAAAACATTTTGTTATCATTAAAATAAATAGTTTTTTCCAGAATTAAGGATATATTATAAAGGAGTTACCCCTAAAAATATTATATTATTTCACCAAATTCTGGAGCTTGTCCTGATATTATGTCCAGAAACCTACGTCCTTTATACTAAATATGGGAACATAACGTGTATTCGTCCGTGCTTTAAACAAAGATACTTACCAAGGCACGCACGAGTTTGGTACAACGAAAGAACGAGATCGTTGTAAGTCGCCATGATATCAAAACTCGCATGGACTTAGCCTCAGTTAACGTCTACTTATCTCAAATCAACTTTCGTAATCCATACTTCCCTGAACAATAATACGCGAAATTATCAAAATGGAATCTCTATAGCTCTGTGGTTTGATCAAAAGGTCGGGTTAATATATTGTATAACAATTCTCCACTGGATGTTCCGTTTCTATCTCTAGACAGTGCCTGCCCCCTCTCGGTTACACGACGCGCACGTATCAGCCACCTCTCACCAGTACCCGTAAGAGAATAAAACAGCAAACGTTAAATCAACAATTTAGAGCATAGTGGGAAAGATATCCTATGGTGTTACACGTTGTTGTACAAACCAACTGACGCGTAAGAGCTTCATCCGGCGCTGCCCCGAGCGGAGTGATATCGACCTACAACCAAATCTCTTAGTTTAGACGCATAAGTGAGATCAAAACTAAAAAATCAAGTTAGGTGAGGAATTAATAAAAGCCAGACGTATCAATATCTGAGGGATTTGAAGGAGAAAAGTTTGAAAATGAAGTTTGGCTTGGTTCACAAACAATAAAGAACACGCTCTTAATATACTGGCTCATTTTGCTTTCTTTCACATGCCCAAGTTTTTCTAAATCGTGCGGTGCCACTAGATATTAAGTATGGAGTTCAGAAAAGTTTGTATATTGAAACTTGGGGTGTTAACCCAGTTAAATGGCTTTCTCAGTTATCTACCCCAAAAAATATTATGACGCAAACTGTGCCCAAACACCACATAATTAGCCGGCATAATTCTGGCCCCATATTTTAACGCTTAACTCACTCCTATATGAGATAACTGAAATTGACATCATCATCTTCACGAATAAAGCGAAAGCAGGAGCTGTCCCAATACTTATAAGAACTCGCTGTTCAGTTAGGCAAACCAGAAAGTAAGTGTATAAATAAACTAGAATAGATCGCTTAACGAAAGGGGCAGCAAGCAAGGAAAGAGGTTTTAACAATCACTTTTTTTTTCTTAAAAACTGCTAAAAAATCAGAACTGGAAAAATAAAAATACCTAAAGAATAGGACAAGGAAAAGTCTCCGACACCGCTACCCTGATAGACGCGCTCCCCAATGAAAGTGTTCATTAATAATAAATTACGCCGCTTCTCATAGTCTCCCATAAATAGTCAAACGGGAACCCTAATAAAGTCGAAGCTAACTGAAGCGAAAAAATGCTAAACCTGGGCCTTTGTCCAGATAAAGAAATATTGTGATAAATGAGCCCCACTTTCTAACCAAAGCACTATATAACAAAAATAATAGTCGCAAGAGTATAGAGGAAGGACCTTATTTAATAAGAATACCCACTTGGACCATCCAAAACAAGGCTAAAAAAAATCAGTAGTACAAACGTTCAAAACCATTCTTTGGCCTATGCTTCTAGATGATGCGGAGGATTGAAATAACGGCTTTATAGAAACCGAAACTTGCCTGCATCCAAGTGGATATGCAACCCCCTCTTATTTCAACCAAGCGGACGACACAACAACTCGGGTATAAAACGTAGGCCAAGAAAGGAATGGTGACGACGGATCGAAGACCGTGGATGTCGCGATACGAGTCATGAAAGGCTGCGGAGGCAAGAGTAGAACATAACTGGATCGCAACTCCCGAATTTCTAATTATCGTACGCCAGAATCAGCAACAAGTATAGGGTACACGAGTTAGAACTAATCGAATAAAACAATAGTAGGAAGCTATGCAGAACTTAGCGTGCGTGAAGTGTGAGCTATTCACGCGTCGAGAAACCAGTAACAACGTATGTGTGCTCGTTCCGGGGAGAGAAACTGCCAGTCGCATGTGTGAAAAAATTGCTCGTGGGTAGGCACACGGGTACAATAATACAAGGAAAACCCGCCTAATCGCACACGTGGCCGCAGTCCCTAATTAAGCCCTCAAGGCTAAGCAAGCCATCCTCAATGTGTTAAAAATGGGCCACACAGCAACCGCAAATACAGAAGCAAGAGCCTAAGGCGAAAAACGCCCAAGAATTTACGAGAGATTGAAACCGCGCAACGAGATGAGATAGTAAAACCGGAAAAAACCATATATATATCAAACAGGCACTGGAGGAAGAAGGAGATGGCAGGCGGGGGAAAAAAAAAAAGAGTAAGCCTTATCATCTTGAATATTTACGAGGAGGAAAGCGAACAAGACAAGAACAACACCTCCAAAGAAACGGAAACTTTCACCTCTCGACGCAGAGTGCCCAACGGAGAACAGCGAACAACCGCCGACAGAAGCAGAAGAAGAAACAATAAAACTAAAAGTGTAGAGTGAGTGTGTGCTAGTAAATAGTAACTAATGAAAGATATATTAGAACAAAGTTGTTTGTTAATATGGAAAGGAATAAAAAGACCCAAGGCCATAAGATCCTAATGAACCAAAAACCAAATTCTAACAAATTATGAATGTTTTGTGTGTTGTTATTAGATTGGTTTTCCCGAGATCATAAGTTAAGACAAGAAAAC
>JABUQX010108278.1:47500-55000 GCA_015478945.1 Trachelipus rathkii | reverse complement strand
TACATATATATACACTTATATATATATATATATGGCCAATTAGCAGAACCACCTCTCAAAACCTCTATTATGCAGGTTCTTAGAGGTAATTTTCCCACCAAATGAAAGAGAAAATAAGAAAATAAAGAATAATGTTTATAATAGTAAAGAATAATAACTAATAATGATATGAAAACAAAAATAAATTAGAATAACAATAAAAAGTAGAAAAATAAAAAAATAAATTATATATATATATATATATATATATATATATATATATATATATATATATAATATATATATATATATATATATATATATATATATATATATATATATATTTATAACTATATATATATATATATATATATATATATAATACCATGACTGTTTATTATAAACATCCTCAATAGTAGTAGTAGTAGTTATTATAACTGCCATTTTGAATATTTATTATTATTATTCTTTTGTATGTGTGTGTGTGTGTGTGTGTGTGTGTGTATTATTTGTGTGTGTGTGTGTGATTTTTTATTTTTATTTTTATTTTTATTATTATTATTTTTATTATTATTTTATTATTATTTTTATTATTATTTTTATTATTATTATTATTATTAATGAGTGTGTGTGTCTATAATGATAGTATTATTATTATTATTATTAATATGATTTTTATTATGATTTTTATTATGATTTTTATTATGATTTTTATTATGATTTTTATTTTTATTTTTATTTTTATTTTTATTTTTATTTTTATTTTTATTTTTATTTTTATTTTTATTTTTATTTTTATTTTTATTTTATTTTTTTTTTGTATTATTATTGTGTGTGTGTGTGTATTATTATTATTATTTATTATTATTTGTGTAATGTGTGTGTATGTATATATATATATATATATTATTATTATTATTATTATTATTATTATTACAGCTAAACCGTAGGGGTTTTGGAATTCATTAATGAACATGTGACGAGAGCTTCTTTTTGCCACTGAATCACCTTAAAATCTGGTGGAAAATAATTACGGCAGGAAACTTTTGAAGTTTTGCGTCCTGCATACAAGCTATCTTCACGATTTCCACTGACTAGCTTGTACCTGGAAGGAGAGTATGGAAGGTTAAAATTAAAATGCCAGTATAACATGAAAAAGGCAATTTCTGTTGCAATTCTGTGTGATGGCTGGAAGAGCATCAGGTATACCCTTGCAATTTGAAACTCCATGTGAATACCTATTGGTCATTGACTTACAAGTCACTAACAGTTTCTTAAAAACTATTCCATCTGAACAAACATTAGCGTAACATATAATAGACTCAATACTTAATAACTATAAAATATAATTTATTGTGTTTCAAAATCAGAAACGAAGCCATTGTCAACTTCATTATCACCACTCCTAGACCCATGTTATGGAAAACTCTGGTTTTAGGTGAACAGGAATTATAATATTGCAAATAAATTTGTTTCATAAATAAATTCAATTAAAAAAACACAGAAACACACACATGACGAATGTACATGTGAAGAGGTTTCGAAAGGTGGTTGAGAAAATTGACTTGAGAAAAGTCGCTGCTGTATGTACTGACAACGCTGCAAGAATGAAAGAAAGCATAGAATCTCCTACAAGAAAAATACCCATGCTTATAAACTGATGTTGCCTCGATGTCTTACTATCGATGACGCTAGGCTTTTACTATGATCTGGATTCTAAACCCTGGGAGAATGGAGCCTCCTTGGTATTCAGCGATATGGTTACTGGATGAAGTGCCCCAAGGAGAAGATGCCTGGCTACTACGGTATAAAAGAACTGGGAACCTTGCTCTTGCCACCTACACATACAGTAGGCAATATAGGTTACAACGCGCTTCCATACAAATGCGTTCCAGGATGTTTCCCCCGTCACTAGTTAGATCCATTAAATGGTTAAAAAATACCTTTGTATATTAGTTGTATGGTCGTATTATCGAGTTTGTTAATAAGGAAGAGGAAGAAATATAAAGCCCAGGGTGTTAAACATACGGATCACGGACCGAATCCCGTCCACGGATTGATTTTAAATTAAAAAAAAAAAAAAAAAAAATCGTTACTGCTGGAGCTCTTTTTCACTTTTAGTTCATTTCAATTTTGCGAAAGAATAATAAATCAGTACATATCTGGCAATCTCCAACGCTATTGAGAATAAACGTCTTTTTACGCGAATTCACGTATTCACCTGAAATCATTGATTAACCCTTGAGGGCACTGACTTACTAATCAGATAAACTATTCTAACAACCAGGAGAAAGAATTACCAAGCGAACTACCGAGAAGTTTTTGTTAGTCAGAAACAATGGAACTGGAGAGATATTCGGTATCAATTCATATAGATTATATATATAAATAAAAGAAAAAAAAAAAAAAAAAAATAAAAAAAAAATATACTGGATTAATTTAGTAGTTTCTCTTTAACTGAAATTCTAACAAATTAATAATATATTATTCTTTCATTTAGTATTATATAATTGATTTAATTTTTTTTTTTAATTATTAATATATTTAACAAAATTATTTATCCTAATAATTAATACAATCATAAATAAATTGCATATCATCACTATTCTTATTATTATTTATATAGGTCTATTGATACATGTAGTGTTGAAAATTTGGTTTCCTTAAATTATTCATGTCATGAACCAATTTAGTAGATAATATAATAGATTTAACGTATACTCCTTAATCAGGTATATAATCAATATTTCATAAAGCAATAGATATTATAATATATTACAAATGATGAATTATTAGGTAGAACTGAGATTGGCAAGTAAGATTAATAATAACGAAGTAGAAGAAAAAAAATATATAAGAATTCATTTTCTTATTTCTTTAGAGTGGCGAAAATATTAAGGTAAGACTTATATAAACCTTACCGTGAAGAAATACCCATGTTTGCAAATTCCGATACCTCCGAAGCAACAGCTAGTTGAAGTCGCCCCTAGGTATAACACAAACGTCATTCTTACCTTGATGACTTCCACAACCATCGCGAAGAAAGCCTTCAGGGTTACTATACCGCTTTGCTGATTAAATTTGTGTATACCATAAATGTAGGCTGTATGTTTTCTTCTGGGCAACGGACTTCTGAACACGACTGTACATATGAATAACCAAAAAAAATTACCCTATGTTTAATCATAGACGTACAAACAAGACTGGGAAAAAAAAAGTTAATTTCCATATGTGAATTTGTCCTAATTTAAAACGCATTTATTAAACGTGATAACAATGAAAAGGAAAAAGGAAAACTGAAAGTGTTTTCCTTGGAGGGAAAATAACCTTTTTTTTTTGTGACAACATAGAAAATGTTCTCAATTTTAAAGGAATGGAAAATGATTTTGGGAAACATTTTCGATTCCAATTGGGAAGGGAAAAAAAAGGAAAAGGTTTGGGGAAAAAAATTAGATTGAACAATATTTTTTTTTTTTTTTTTTTTTTTTGTACATTATTCAATAAGAATGTCTAATAACAATTGCCACATATTACCAATATACTATCTTTAATATAGAGCTAGTTAATAATGATATAGAAGATAATAATACTCCTCAATCTTCTATACTACAAATAACCACCTATTTACCTCCTCAAAATATAGACGTAACTAATTAGATTGCACTCAATATCTTCATATTCTTTCAATCTCACCATTATCCTTTCTACTTGTCTATCCTTATTATCTTCATCTCTACTTCTTTTTTATTTCTATTACTTTTTGGATTTTATTCTCCTCTATATTTGATTTTATTGTCATTTTCATCACCTTTAGTTCTTATCCTTTTTATTTATTATTTTAATTATATATATTAGTATATTTTATGTTCCATTCGATAGAAAACTTGCTTTAAAATCGTTATGCTTAAGAAATTAAGTAGATATATGTGAAGTATGTATAGAGAGTAAGGTAGCTAGTCACTGTTATTGATTATTATTAGATTAATTATTATTTATTTAATTTTTATTCTTATTACTATTATTAGTATTTTATTGAACTGGACAGTATTTATATATTTGTTTTTATTGGTATTTTCATCATTTTTATTCTTATTATATTATTATATTATATTAATTAATATTATTATTATTATTTATTATTATTATTATTATTAATTTTATTATTACCGAACTTAAATTAGAATTTTTTTGCACCTGTTTCCTTTCCTCATTTCTTTTTTCTCATTCTTTTTGTACCAAAAATTGGAAACAAAAAATAAAATTTTGGGACATAATTGTTTTTAAATATTATATATATTATTGAAGGTATATATATATAATTATATATATATAATATTTAATATATAATAAATATTATATATATATATATATTTAATATATATATATATAATATATAACAGTACAGGTTGGCAAAGGACTAGAGATATACCAATTTTACAAGAGTTGGGAAAAATCAAGAACTAGAACCAAATTAAAAGATGACAAGCTCTTTTACTTGGCCTTTATAAATAAACTTGCAAATCAAAGAAATTTGGGGAACAAAGAAAAAGGGGAGTAATCCAAACTTTGCCAGTAAAGTACATATAGGATTGAACATTGCGGTTAATTCTGATGTCAAAAGGCTGGAAAAGCACGTGTCACAGTAGCCCACCTCAAAGGAAGAGTAACAACTGGAAATTTCAGAAGAGAATTGTCCATTGCAATAGTGATATTATAATGAAAGTGACACAATAATTATACAGGCAGAGAGAGAGACTAGAGAGAGTTAGTGAGAGCCGAAGAATTGATAAAACAAACAGCCCTGGAATTCACCCTTTGAAGGAGAGCTGTATAATTGGAATATCATACAGCTCTCCTTCAAAGGGTGGATTGAAGGAGAGCTGTATGATTGGAATATCATACAGCTCTCCTTCAAAGGGTGGATTAAAGGAGAACTGTATGATTGGAATATCATACAGCTCTCCCTCAAAAGGTGGATTGAAGGAGAACTGTATGATTGGAATATCATATATCACTCCTTCAAAGGGTGGATTGAAGGAGAGCTGTATGATTGGAATATCATACAGCTCTCCTTTCAAAGGGTGGATTAAAGGAGAACTGGAATATCATACAGCTCTCCCTCAAAAGGTGGATTGAAGGAGAGCTGTATGATTGGAATATCATACAGCTCTCCTTCAAAGGGTGGATTGAAGGAGAGCTGTATGATTGGAATATCATACAGCTCTCCTTCAAAGGATGGATTGAAGGAAAGCTGTATGATCAGAATATCATACAGCTCTCCTTCAAAGGGTGGATTAAAGGAGAACTGTATGATTGGAATATCATACAGCTCTCCCTCAAAAGGTGGATTGAAGGAGAGCTGTATGATTGGAATATCATACAGCTCTCCTTCCTTCAAAGGGTGGATTGAAGGAGAGCTGTATGATTGGAATATCATACAGCTCTCCTTCCTTCAAAGGGTGGATTAAAGGAGAACTGGAATATCATACAGCTCTCCCTCAAAAGGTGGATTGATGGAGAGCTGTATGATTGGAATATCATACAGCTATACTTCAAAGGGTGGATAAAAGGAGAGCTGAATGATTAATCTATCAATAAATGTGTGAGTCATACTCCATACAGAAGCGAATGATTCCTATGAACAGAAATATCTGGGGAAATGTGAATAAATTTTTGAAGATATCCAGCCATTTGGAAGTTTGTTCAGTTAAGAGATAATGCGATCCTTCAAAGAAAGATCACGTATTAAAAGAAACACTCAAAATATTAATGAGACGAAGGGTTGAGTTGTGTGTTTTCAAAAAGATGATGTAGTTGTATGAAAGATGTTATCGGGTTATAAAATGAAGAAACTGAGTTTTTGTGGTATTGAAAACGACCGAATTTTCTCTGCCCCCCCAATTAGAAATCTGAGAAAGATCACAGAATTTAATTGCTGAAGAGTAACTCTCCTGACGTTGAGAAAGAGTTATGGTAGGAGAGAGCCCTGCGGAACACCTTGATTTGAAGGATGACTAGACTCTTTTGTTCTGTTCGTACAATATACTATGAAAGAGAGTATCATGTAGGTGTATATGACCCAGATGCAGAATAAGTTAGTTTTTGATTAATGAATAACTAGAGAAATCTGTAGGGTATTAGATTGGAGAGGAGAAACAGATTTAAATAAGATTAAGATTTTGAAGAACGAGGGAGTATGGATGACCAGAGGTAGATGGAGATGAGAGGAGAGGATAAAATTTGAAACAAGAGAGAGAGCGAGCCAGTTGTGATTGAGTCCGAATAGAAAGATGAGAGAGGAGAAGAGCAGAGGATATATATCGCGATTTAAACAAGAGTCCCACAAGTTTAGAGTAGTATAGAAAATCTACAAGTAGCGAACAAAAATATATCCAACAAAATACCGCAGGAGATCATAAGTAAGAAAGAAGGGGAAAATGATCACCAACAGAGTCCTCACTACGGAAACCATACTAGCTATCAGAGTTTTAAGATTAGGATGTCTCACATATTCACGTTAAGGATAGATTAGAAAATCTGCAAAGTACTGAGGCTAAAACGATAAGAAAATAGTTAGAGAGTTGAAAGGGGTCCCCCCCCCACCCCGTTTTCGGGACAGGTTGAATGACCATACTCTTTCAGCATGAAGGAAATGTTGAAGTTGATAGGCATAAACGAAATAGTTTACCAAGGCCGGAAGCTAAAAATTTAAGAACCATATGTTGGATACCTTCTTAGTATTAAGTTTAGAGAGAAATCGCATATTTACAGGAAGATAGAGGTTGGTAGAGGAGGAAGATAGATGAGTAGGAACAGCTCTGGTCTGGAGTAGTGTAAAGTTTGAGCGAGGAGTTCAGCTTTAGCAGAAGATAAGTAATATGCGATGCTGTTGGATGAAACTAGGTGAGAGAAAGGAAGAGGCAAAGTTGGAGTTGGCATTTTTCGCATAATGTCAAAAAAGTTAGAGGAACAGGAATCAGAAAGATTATTGCATTTTCGACAGAAACGTTATTAGTGTTACTTTGAATAAATTGACTTAATATTAAATACCACTAATTCTCAAAGCATCGTCAAAGCGATGAGTAGCATAAGAACAATGAGAATTACACTAGTGTGTGTGTCTGTGTGTGTGTGTGTGTGTGTGTGTGTGTGTGTGTGTGTGTGTGTGTGTGTGTGTGTGGTGTGTGGCTTTTAGGTGTGATGTTAGGTGTGTTTGTGTTTTCTTGTGTTTAGGTTGTGTGGTGCTGATTAGTGTGTGTGCGTGTATTAGGTGTGCTGTGTGTTTAGGTGTGTGCTGTCTCTGTGTTGTCGTTGGTGCGTTTGTGTTTGGGAGCGTTAGTGATTATATGTGTGTGTAGTGTTAGGTGTGAGTGTGTAGTGTGTCCCGTGTGTGTAGTGTGTGTGTTAAAGAGAGAGCGTTGGTGAAAACCCGCTTGTGAGGTGTGTCATATGTTAGAATACCAGACGAATGAGGTGTGAAAAACGTTTGAGGTAATTTTTCCTATACCCTCAGACGTTTAA